>PISX010012818.1:0-59245 GCA_004024625.1 Mellivora capensis
TGGGAGGTTGGGGGAGCCTGGTGGTGGGTATTGTGGAGGGCATGCATTGCATGGAGCACTGGGTGTGGTGTAAAACTATGAATTCTGTTATGCTGAAAAGAAATAAAAAAATAAATAAATTAAAAAAAAGAAGATGTGGTATAGATACACAATGGAATATTACTCAGCCATTGAAAAGAATGAAATCCTGACAGTTGAAATGACATGGATGGAGCTAGAGGGTATTATGCTCAGCAAAATAAGTCAGGGAAAGTCAAATACCATACGATCTGACTGATATGTGGAACTTAAGAAACAAAACAGATGAACATATGGGAATTAAAAAAAGAGAGAGAGGGAAGCAAACCATGAAAGACTCTTAATAATAGAGAACAAACAGGGTTGCTGGAGGGGAGGTGAGTGGGGGATGGGCTAAATGCGTGATCTGTGTTAAAGAGGGCACTTGTTGTGATAAGCGCTGGGTGTTGTATATTGTATGATGAATCACTGAATTCTACTCCTGAAACCAATATTACACTATATGTTAACTAATTAGAATTTAAATAAAAATTTGAAACAACAAAGACACATTAAACAATAGATATCTTGAAGAGCTGTCTATATTTCAATATTCATTGCATCATTATTTACAATAGCAAAGACATAGGTAAGTATCCACTGGTGGATGAATGGATAAAGAAAATGTGATATATATATAAATGTAAACAGAAATATAATAATAATAAAATATATGCTTACTCTTATTCAGCCTTAAAAAGGAAGAAATTCCTGCCATTTGCTGTAAAATGGATAAACCTGGAGGATATTATGTAAAGTGAAATAAGACAGGCAGAGAAAGGCAAACACTGCCTGGTATCACTTATAAGTGGAATCTTAAAAACAAAAAAAACAAAGAAACAAACACAATCCCCCCCCAAAATGGAATTCATAGAAACAGTGAAATAGTGGTTGCTAGTGGCAGATGGGGGTGTGTGTTTGGGGAAAATGAGGAAAGACTGGTAAAGGAGTACAAACTTTGAGTTTTAAGGAGAATAAATTTGGAGGATCTCCCGTATAGCATGATGACTATACAACTGACCACAGTTGATAATATTATATTGTATAATTTAAATTGGCCAAGAGAATAAATCTTAGGCATTCTCACCAATAAAAGAAAAAAGATAACTATATAAGGTGATGGATGTATTAACTTTTTGCAGGAATCTTTTGCAATTTATACATATATCAAATCATCACATTATACCTTTTAAGTATATAATCATTTTGTTAACTATACCTTGATAAAGTTGGAGAAAAAGAAAAGTAGTTGCAAATGGCAATAATTGAAAATAAAACAAAATGGTTGTGCCTGGGTGGCTTGGTCACTTAAGCCACTTGATTTAGGCTCAGATCATGTATGTTTAAGATTTGGTCTCTCCCTCTCCCTCTGCCCAACCCCCCCCCATCTCGCTCTTTTTCTGTAAAAGAAAAGAAATAGATAAATAAAACAAAAAGCAAAAGGAAAAAGAAAATGGTTTTCAATTTCAAAGTAAATATCTTCCATAGGAATAGTAATAATTTTATTTCATAGCTATATCACCAACAATAATAACCATTTACATTATTTATAATAAATGCCATACAAGAATCAATCAAGTTTACAGTGAGTGATAAAACTATGATACTCTCAAAATGCTACCGGGTCTTTGCACATGTGATTATTACGATTTGAGACAAGAATGCAACAGGCCAATATACCTAAAGGTTGATTGACGTTTACTTGAACATGGCATGTGCATCTCTAAGTATTAATTTTTGTCTACTTTCCTCTTAGATATGTGAACCAAGGCTCAGAAATTTTTTTTGCTCATAACCTAAGGATATTTTCCTTTCTGCCAGTGCACTATTATTGGGGGGGGGGAGGGGAGTGAGGTGCAGAATATAGAAAAATCTGTGTAATTAAAGAGTAAATTTCCTTATCTTTAAGAGAAGAAATACAGCCAGAGAAGAGGAAAGAGAAGGAATCATATACACTACTCATTCCCATCAACTAGCCAAAACAATATCCTTGACTACACATTCCAGCATCAGGAAGCTGCACAGAACTTGGGTGAGCTCTATCTTGTTCTTATTAAAATCACAAGATCTGTTCTCCACATTTGTCCAGTTTGGAATGACATCCTCTGTACCTTAAGGTTCATTCAGCCTCCAATCAGATAATCTTCTGCCTGAAAGTGGCCCAGGACATTTACAGTACACACAGCCTCAAAAAAGGTGAAGATTTAGCCATCTTGGGAGTGATGATGGCTTGAAGCCATATCTTCTTGACCCTGGAAGGGCTAGGTAGAATCAATTTGAAATTGCCTGCATAGCTGGGAGAGCAGAAGAGAGAACAAATCCTTTACATAGAATTTTATATATAACGATATGTTGTGTGTGTATGTATACACATATACATATATATGTATATATATGTGTGTGTATATATATATGCATTTTTCTAAAATTCTGAATTTTAGAAAAATACTATTAAAAGGTTTCAACCTTCCTTTTTTCCAAGAAGTTCAAATAGATGCAAAGAGAAGATTTTTCCTCGACTTGTATAAAAATGAGCTTCCTAGCCATAAAAGTTCATTGTCTCCAAAGTCTCCATTTTGGGCATAAAACATGTTTACATATATATGCTTATATATGAATTTCTATATGTGTAAAACTGTATATAGTTTAAAAGTTTATAGTTTAAAAGAAGTAAGCCAAATCAAGTATTTGCAAAATGAAACACCCCAGTGTTCCATAGAACAGAATTTGAAAATTACAGTTCTGGGTACTGGTTCTACAGGGTTGAATCAGAGGTGGTATCTGCCCGAGAAAATGACACAGTCCTAGAGAGCTGCTCAATAAAGTGCCCATCCGTATAGCTTGATGGCTAGTTTCCAACTAGAGTGAAAAGGTACAGTTTCTGTTTTTTCATCTCTATTAAAACATCATTTTTACCATCCTACAGTGCTTATAAAATTAAAAAAATACATGTGCCAGGATTGAGATTTAATGTTGAGTTTGAAAACTTCAAAGGCAGAAGTAATTTCTAAAAGCTCTTCCTGAAGTTTCTCATACTCCCCAGTTACTATAACCAGAGTTATAAAACAGCAATGTGTGGACCAAGCCCACCAGCAGCTTTTGTCAAAAGTAGGAGACCAGAATTTTTTTTCTGTTAGTCGTATGAGGAGGTATCCAAAATATGTGATTTCAGACATCATCCATACTTCCCTAGGATTAATGTGATGGTGGAAGAAAATTTGCCAGTTCTTAGATTCGTAAAAGACTACTTTATGACAAATGTTGATTTAATTTTAATTTCAATCTCCTTTTTGTCTTAAATGTTTGCTCAATTTTAGTTTCAGATTTTTTGAAAGGAGAATACATTAAAAAAATTCAAGTTTTTAGAACATCATAAATGAGTGTTCAGTAAAAAGTGTCCATTCCATAGCTGTTCCATAGTCATTCAGCTCCTCCCCAAGGAATCAGTGTTACCATTTTGTTGCATATCCTTCCACAAATTGTTTTATCACGAACTAGTCAGTATTTATAAGTATGTCCCTCCCAACATGTCTCCCCTTTTAACCTAAGTGGTAGAATGTTATACATTGCTCTTATTTTATATATATCTCCCCTTTTAAATATCTGTCCTTATTTTATTTTATCAGACTTTTTTTTCTGAATGATATACCTTAGATATTCTTCATATATTTTTATAAGGATTTTCTTCTTCTTTCTTTTACAGGGCATAATATTCCATTGAACGGATGCACTATTACCTTTAGATATGGACACTGCACTATTACTTTTAGATATGGACAATCATTTTAAAATCAGGAATAAATTATTATTGTTGGGAAAATATGATTTACCAAGAGATGTCTTATCACCCATTGATGAGTTTAAGCACATGAAAAGTTGAGACCTATTCCTTAAAATGGTACTGGGATCATACATGTGGTTACTTTAGTTCACATTTATCTAGTGGCTTCAGAATGGCAAATGCTATTGGTTATTTCCCATTTATACTCTCTCCTGCGTGGCCAGATTTTTAAAAATCCCATTGAATATCAACTTAGAAGTAAATAAAGGGTCAGAGAGAGAAAATTCTCTCCATGCAAGTGAAAATAGGAAAAGTTAATTTTTAGTATAGTATATATTAGTCATATAAAAAAGAAAGTCGGGGCATCTGGGTGGCTCAGTGGGTTAAGCCTCTGCCTTCGGCTCAGGTCATGATCCCAGGGTCCTGGGATCGAGCCCCACATCAGGCTCTCTGCTCAGTAGGGAGCCTAATTCCTTTCCTCTCTCTCTGCCTGCCTCTCTGCCTACTTGTGATCTCTGTCAAATAAATAAATAAAATCTTTAAAAAAAAAGATGTTTTTAAAAGAAAATAAAAAAGAAAGTCAGTAATTCTTATAGGTTGCCTAGAAGTAAATACCAAAAGTCTGTTTGAAATAAAGGAGATATGGCATTTTGTTCAGAGTGATGAGGAAAATATTGGGAATAAGAGTAGGAAAAGTAGAAAGAGATGTCTGTCCCAGGTGATTTTCTTCTTCCTTCCTTCCTTCCTTTTTTTTTTTTTTTTTTTTTTTGGTGTTCAGTTAGGTGGTGGAGGGTAGAGGTGAGTGAGTAAGCGCTACCTAGAGATACTATGTGACCTCTAACCCTGTGGTTAGTATTTCATGACCAGAGTCAACAGGTTATCTGTAGAAGTAGTAAAATTTTGTGGTAGAACACATAGTAGACAAACATGTGTGGGTGAGTTTTCTGCAATAAGACACATTGTGAATGTTCTCGATCATTTTTTCCATGTACATTGGACTTAGTGACTAAACTGTTGCCAAAGGGACTATTACTCTCTAACAGTTTGGGCTACTCTGCTTGAGACCTGCCCAGAACAACATGTTCTTATCACAAGGCAGTTCAAGAAGGTCGATGTTGATGATCACAATGATGGTGACTGTTCAGAACTCCATTTCTTTTTGATTTGGAACTAACTTAAAGGAATGATTAGGACTTAGCTTCCCAAATGTTTTTTCTGCAGATTATTTTTAGTCTTTTCTCTAGTATTCCTGAATTTAATTGTCCTAGTCCACGAGATTCTATAGTGTGCTATCCACACAGGGCAAAAAATGCTAAATTCAACCTATGTACTTAGGATAAAGCTCTGTGAAGGCCATATTTGGCTACACTCAGATACAGTAACAGATGAATTCACCAAATAGGATTGTCCTACCCCAACTTCAAACCCACGAAATAGGCATGTAAAATGTAATAATTAACAAAACAATGTTGTAGATCATGGCAAAAGAACTCTCTGTCACTGTGCTATTGTGTTAATTTCTGCTCACAAGGGCTTCATGGTTGGCCCAGGTGAACACTATTTTCTTTCTAAGAGTTCCAAATGGGAAGCAGTAGAAACTGTTTTGGGGTTTCTCCTCAACTTATTTGTGTTTCTATCTTCATCTTATTATTCTTGATGGGGAAAAAGTTCTCTGAGTGACATTAGTCATGTGTTAATTCTAATTTCATTCCTTTCAAATTTTCCTTTTTCTCCTTCTATTCTTCCGCTGGAGAGCCTCTCCACATTTTATTGTTAGATAGAATGGAATGTCCCTCATTCAAACTCAGAGTTCTCTCTATCTAAAGCCTGTAAACAAGAAGAAGAAAAAAAAAAGACAATGGAGATTGAGACCATTCAATTTTGCTTTTAATACATGGATGAACAAGATTAAAGTAAATCTTTTCTCTGAACAAAAATCTCTCAAGGTTACTGTGTCACTTGAAAATCTAATGACAGGAGCATATTAACACCTCTTTCTCTTTGCACTCCTGCTAACATAGTTTTAATTCTCCCCAAGGCATTGAATAGGGATATCATATACAAGGAAGCAAAAAACGGAAGTATTAAAAAAATCATCTTTTAAAATATGTATATATATTCATGTTTATATCTATCTGTCTTGTCTCTGCTTTCTTGCCTTCAGTAAATTCCCTAACATTTGCTTCAGAAATAATTGTATGCTCTCACTTCAAGGTTTTCTTCTCCCTGTCTTGTGAGATACTTGTGGATTACTGTTGATATCCAGATCTTTATGGATATTAGCTCTTTTACTGTCATTTAGCTCATGCCATTTCTAAGTTCACTACTTCCTCTTATCTACTCCCACACCCTTTTAAAATCTATTTGGCACATCTGGATCCTCAGCTTTTCTATCCCAAGCCAATTTCTTATCTCTTCCATGTACTTTCTTCCTCTAATTGAATCCTGGCTCTCCAGTTCATGGGTGAGGATTCATTGAACACCAATTATGTAACGTCTTCTCTTTTCGGCATGTTGTATGTTACCAATCCATTGGCTTTCACTGCCTTAAAAAAAGCCTACATTTTTATCCCAAATTGGTCGAGTGATTCAGATCACTCATGAAAGGGTCTCATTTCTAGGCCAAAGAGAAGCAACTTTTCTTGGTGCACCAAACACAGGGCTCAGTGCATTATTAGTTTGGATTTTGTTTTATAGGCAATGGAAATTCAATACAAATTTTTGATCCAAAGAAGAGTAATGATAACACATGACATTCTGGGAAGATATTTGTGGAGACAGTGTGGAGAATTCCTCGTGGTTTGAAGTGTGTACACCCATTAATGCATTACAACAGCAAAACCGAAATGAGAGCGAACAAGAGACTGAAAGCAGAAAGAGCTAAATGACTTCTGATTGATTCAACAGAAGGCAAAGAAGCCCTTTGTTGGAAAATAAAAAGGAGAGCTGTTACTATACAAGAAAGAGAACAGTTGGTTCAAGAAGATAAGGAACTAGAGTAAATGGTGTTTTGTGGGCGTCAACATAAAAGAGGCAAATCAAATGCCACTGGCTGAGTCCTTTCATTGACGTGAAACATGTAGCAAAACTTTCCTACTGGAGGCGACCACTTGGCATAAGATGCAATTTCAGAGCAGTCATGGAGACAGAAATCACTTGGGGGGAATTAAAGAGGAAATGAATAGTTGTCATATAGTGGTCATTAGCAGGTAATTGTGCATGCAGGAATCGTGGCTATGACACACGTTTCTTTTGGTCAGATCTTACCTCAAGTTGAGCTGAAAATTCCTGTTAAGAACTGAGCACCATGTGTTGATTCATGTGCCTTAAAGGCTTCCCATTTTGGTAATCTGTTACCTTCAGCGAACACTGCCTCTGCTGCTGTCCAGGCATCCTGTACTCTCAGGATTCCTTTTCTAGAGCAGTAGTGAGGTTTGTAGAGTTCCATGCTCTCTGAGACTCCCCTTGTTGGTTGTGGCTATATATATATATATATATATTTTTTTTTTTTTTTTAATTGGAGCAATTAAAAATTATGAATGTTTCTAGATTTTCAAACAATTTCTTCTTACTCGTCATGATGAAGGAGAATCTTCCTGAAGTTGTCTTTGCTCTGATGGAACACCAGTGAGTTTAACACAGAGTTAGAAAATCAAGTAGGCAGATGTGACCCAATGTCTGAATTAGAACAGAAGTAAGATTATTGGTATTGGCTATCCAGCAGTAAACTGGATAAGGGGAGCCTCACCCAGTGGTGTACAAATTAAAATACTTTACAAATGCTCTTTACTATAGAGTAAACAACATGAAAATATATGCATTTGAGCAACATGTTTTAATAATGCTTGTGTTGGGTTGAAATGTAGAGGGAAGGATTTCCCACTGAATTTCTGCTACTGTGACATTATGGCTAGTCATACAAATTGCCCTATAGCAAATGGATATACAGGTTGGGCCTTAGGGTTTTTGTTCTTTTTTTTAAGATTTATGTATGTATATATGTATGTATGGATGTATGTATTTAAGAAAGAGAGATAGAGAGAGGGAGAACGAGCAGGGGGAAGGGGCAGAGGGAAAGGAAGACAAATCTCAAGCAGACTCCCCACTGAGCGTAGAACCCAACCCAGGACCCTGAGATGGTGACCTAAGCTGAAATGAAGAGTCCAATGCTTAACTGACTGAGCCACACAAGCTCCCTGAGGCTTCCGCTTTATATCACATCTTAGCTTGTGGTTGAGTTAAAAGCTTAGGAATTGAAAAGACAACAAAAATAGTTCATTGAATTGTCATTATGATTAGCCACATAGTTATGCTAGGGCTTGGAATATGTTAATTTTTACATTGTTAATTCTGGAATTTATTCCATCCTCCATCTTCTTCTAGTCTGGTCTGAAGCAGTAGAAAAACCTACACAAAAATAAAAGCAAATGTATTTAAAACCTCAATGAAAGACAAAAAATATAAATGAATACCATTACAGTTTAACATGGCTGTTTATTTTCTCTTTAGTATTTTTATTCCAAGCTGTTGTAATTATAGGCCAATAATGTTATTAATATTCTGAACATTATTGTGTTTATGGGAAACTAATTTCTTTTATTTAATTAAATAATTCAGGTTTTATTTGCTATAGAATTAAATGTCGCTTTAGTTTGTCAAGGGATTATGTTGTTCCCTATAAAAATTTGCCTATGATTTTTCATGAAATCAAACCAAAAAATGGAATTACACTACCAGAAGTTTGCTTAGGAAACATCTCTGTATTTGAATAAAAGATATTGCAAAGCAAAAATGATGGAGTTTTATGATATTGTAGTAAGATATTTTAAGATTAATTTTAAACAGGTGTGAGTCCAGATCATACAAGATCATTCTCTTGAAGGATAGCAAAAAGGTAGAGATGTCTGTCTTTTCAAATAAAGTGTAGGTGAGAGAAAAGACAGGAAATGTATTTTCTTTTCCTTTTTTTTTTTTTTTCAGTGTAGGACTCTGGTTTGGTTTGTACTATTTCATTCAATTCCTTACCAGTGAAATTTTCCATTTGTAGGGGACAACCTCATTAAACAGCATGTGTGTATGTCCAAGGGTTTGTTTAACTTAAAGAGATACAGTATCTGCAAGTTTTCCAAACAAAAATGGCCAGTTCAAAGTTCTATGACCAGTGGCATGTAAGCTGAAGCAATCAGTGCAAGACTGGTGATGTTCTGTTAAAATTTCAAAGGTTACCATGCGTGGGCTTTAGAATTTGTTCAGAGAAGCAGCGATAACCTTGACTCTCTTTCAGTGAAAGTACAAATTTATTCCTCTGAGACCCATTATCAGCAATTTAATCATTAATGTTCACCTCAAGAGTCGTGTAATCATACTCCGCTAAGGATTATTTGGTTTCTTAGAGCTGGGTGCCTTTACCTTGTGTTTGCTTTGCTTCATGCCCTGCCATGTTAGATGGTTCTTTTTAGAGTTTAATTTTAATGTAATTTATTCAACTCAATGTCAGGTGGCCTAAAACAGTTATTAGGGGTCTTCAACAGTCTCTGCACAAACCATAGGATTAGGCTTGCAACTGAATTGCTGAACTCAAGTTTAGGCTTTCTGGTGTTTAGTTTCTTAGTTGCTGAAAGAGAAATTGAACTTGATTTTATTCTGTAAACCAGATACCCCACTTTTAAATGAAGAGATTTTGGGGGAATTGGTTAACAAGGACTGATCTTTCAATGAAAACATACCCACAGTAATTGGTTTGGGTTGAATTTGCCAACAAAAATCATTTAATAGATGCTTAGTGTGCAAGCACATTTAGTTACTCTGTGAGTACCTCCTAAAGCTCATTCGGGTTTCCCTTTTCCCAGTTTTAATGCAATAAGTTCTGTGTTTTCTTTAAAGTTTCCAAAAGAACAAATTTGCCTTTCTACTCTACAGTGTATAACCAAACCATAGTTATCTTCTGATTTCAGCCTTTCACAAAAGTAAATCTTTTTTTTTTCAAATGTTGCTCTTAAAATATTTTATTTGACATATACATGTAAAATGTATATTTTTTGGATATTTGGATAGAAGTTGGTTAATCTTCCTATTGAAGGGATTCAGAACAAGAATCCCCAAAATGTATGACTCTGGCATGTGAACCATTTTGAGCTGAAGGCATTGAGAGACGCTGTGGGGCCAAGAGAAACTTTTGCTTATCTGCTAACTACCTAGAAGAATCTAAACTGGGGATTTTTTGAAGAATAAGAGTTATTACCAGAGAAATTTTATCTGAGAGGCCCATCTCAGGGTTTGGCAAGACAAACATCTAACTACCAAACATCTCTACTTATTACCCTATGAATTGCCCTCTTCCCCTTTGAAGGCCCAGGCCACTCTTACATTCCTTAGAATTATATTTAAAATTATACGAGAAATTATGTTGCATTGATATATAGCATTATAAGAATCATTAAAAGGTGCTGGAATAGAAGACTAGTACATATTTAATTAAACTGTATAGATCATATTTTGAACTAAAAATAAATACTCATGGTATAACAATTTCATTTTTATTTGTGAATATAAATAGCAAGCTTTAAGGTAAACAGAGAAAGTCAATTATCATATGGTTTCACTTACTTGTGGAGCGTAAGGAATAACATGGAGGACATTAGGAGAAGGAAAGGAAAAGTGAATTGGTAAATTGGAAGGGGAGATGAACAATGAGAAACTGTGGATTCTGAGAAACAAACTGAGGGTTTTGGAGGGGAGAGAGGTAGAGGGATGCATGAGCCTGTGGGTGGGTATTAAGGAGGGCACATATTGCATGGAGCACTGGGTGTGGTACATAAACAATGAACCTTGGAACACTGAAAAAATAAATAAAATAAAATAAAATGTATTGAGTCATATTCAGTTATTCTTTTAAGTGAAGACAATATTGAACAGAATTTGTCTCAGAAAATTCAAGTAGTGATTTGCCATACATAGGGATCAAATCATTTTGTTCCAAAAGGAGTAAATTGATAAATAAAATATTGGAGGTAATATTGATCTCCATTAAATGTAGTTATTTTGTCATAAGAAGAGGGAGCAGAAAATTGGTTACTTGTCTAAAAACAATTTTACATGTTTTATATTATTAATTCAACAAACACTTGTTGAATATCTACTCATTCATTTAACAAATATTTATTAAATGTCACCGGTACCATACACACTAGGGATAGAGTGAGAATCAAGACAGATAAAGTTTTAATTCTCAAGGAGCCTACAGTCAAGAGTGAGAGATGTTTTATGATTAAGAGTGAGGACAGATCCATTGAAGGCCTTTAAAGTCAGGGTGGAAATTCAGATGAAATTCAGGCTGTAATAAGAACGGCCAAGAGCTGAATTCCTCATGGGACTTTCATTTTCAAAATATAATAGCAAATATCATTCTAATGTTGAATGGAATTTCAGGGTTATGATATTTTTGCAAGGATATGTTACTTTTAACAATAGTTACATCAAATTTGTAGCATCAGGTGTTTTGAGATATTTCCTTCTAGAGTTCTGACAACCCATACAAAATCAGCCTTGCCCCCTGATGTTGGTTAAAATGTAAGGAATCTGGAAGAATTCTTTGCATCTTAATTAACCAATTAACCTGTGGGTTCTGTTAATCTTAGGCATACAGCAAAGTGGAGTGATTGAGAAAACTGTTTCCTGAAGCCAAACTGCCTGGATTTGCATCCTGGCCCCTCTACTTACCAGTGTACACCCTTGAATAAGCTAAACTACTTAATCTGATACTTCAAGTTCTTCATCTGTTAAATGGGCATAAAAATAGTACCCATCTCCATTGTCAAGACTAAATTCATGCATATGTGGAAAGTGCTTAGTACGGGGTCTGGTGTTTCGTCAGTGCCTTTTAATTATTTCTTCTTAGGAGTAAAATCTCATGGCCTCTGTCCAATGCTACCCAGTTTTGACTCTAAGGGACCTACTAGCTTTTAGATACAGAGAGGAAAAATCTTCACTTTTTAGTAGTTTCAGGGGAATCAAAATTGTGGAAAGAACCTTCTGAATCACCCAGCTCCACCTCATTGTTTCATGATGCGGAAATAGTGACTCAAAAAAGGGAATTACTTGTCCAACATCACTAAATAAACTCGTGTTAAGCAGGTAAACCCAATATAGCTTTGTTACTGACAGTCATACTTATGTAGCTGGGCTTACAAAATATCCAAATGACTTGCACTCCCCTGGATTACAAAAACCCACAAAGTTGAACTGAGATCTAAGAGCTTCAATTTACCCAAGGCTACAAAGGAGCTAAGAAAACCTAAGCCACGTTCAGGTTTCCCGATACCCATTTATCATCCCTCTCTGATTCAAGAAGCTCTTTTTGTGCATTTAGATTTTAAGTATGAGGAGAACCTTCTCCATATGCTATTTCAAAATTTCAGACTTCAAAACCTCCTACTTTGCAGTGCTTCCCTAGGTCAACTCTGACTTTGGCTTTCTGGTATTTCTGGTGGGTTATGTGAGCCCTGAGACCAGAACATTTGTTTAGAGGGAGCAGTGTAGAGCTACAAATGCTGAAGACAGATCAGCTAAATGAAATACTTCTACTCTCTTTGATAAAAACAAACAAACAAACAAACAAACAAAAACCAAGAGGGATTGGTGGATTATGGAAATCACAGACCATTGAGGGTACAGCAGTAGCAATCTAAGACGTCTTATATAAGGAATTCACTTTATCAATGTGTTTATTTATAGCAAGATCAAGAAAAATCTATAGTAAAAAATACCCTCATTGTATTAGGTAAAATAGGAAAAGTAACTGTATTGCAATGCTTGTGTCAGCATGAAAACTCTTAAGTGTGAATTAACTAAATTCAGTTTGATTCAACTGACCATGTGAGATCTTGCATGCCATCCTGGCTGAAGCACCCATGAAGAGAGAGGCCGTAACAGTGGTTGGTATTAAAGGACAGCTATTACTTAAACGGAGCATTTCCCAAAAAGTATTTTTTCCCTAAAATTTTGATATCTCTTCATTCTTTGTTGGAGTCAGTTGAGTCTCTTGACCCTCGATCTTACTTTTATGCCATTCTCTGGAGTTCCATACATATCTGTGATGGTAGATCTCTAGAAATTGTAGATTTAACATTCACAGTTTTAATTATTTTCAAACAACTCCAAAGGTCCTTTGTCCATACAAGTTTATCATTGCCGCAAGGCATACATTTTAATTAATGATGTTGGTATGTGGAATGAGTCACTCACTTTCTTGTTATTGAACAAGGTCTTGTGCATTTACCATATGCCGACCAGTCACGGAAGAGGTCTAGCCAGCCCCACATATACTTCAGTATTGCTTTGTAGGTTTCCAGTTTTCATGGGTCTGTGCAGTGACTTATTATTGTGGTATTAGTAAATTCAGAGATGGGGAAAGAATTAAGATCTACTGTACACTCCCTAATATATTTCAGTCTTTAAAAGGATATTTAATATGGAATGGTCCTTGTGACTAGATCTCATAAATTGGGTCTGATGCACTCTTTCTGTTGCCTGATTCTCTAATTATGTGAGTGGCATCACACATCTTTTGGTTTACTTTTTCATAGCACCCAGAATCTTTTGTGATAATGTGAATCAAACTGAATTAAATTGTCAAAATGTCCTGAATTCATTAGCTCTATAGTTTCTCTGTTGGTACAGCAAGTTTATTATGGGGTGTGCTTATAAACACAAGGTTTGCTGCAATTTATTCTAAAATTTAAAAAAATTATGGGGCTCCTGGGTGATTCAATTGGTTAAGCCTCTGGCTCTTGGTTTGGGCTCCCCCCACAGACACTGGGTGCAGAGTCTGCTTCAGATCCCTTCTCTCTCCTCCTCCTCCTCTTCTCCTTCCTGCTGGCATTCTCCCTCTCCCTCTCCCTCAAGTGAATAAATAAATAAATTCTTTCAAATTTTTTAAACTTGAGACCAGTATATAAGACACTACAAAGATCTATGAATTTGATGTATACTTAAAGTTGTTAGAGTTTATGAGAGGGTATGTGTGATCTCTTAGATATTAGACTCAGTTGAGCAACTCTGATGGCAATGAATAGGTTCAAAGGATTTGTTACTTGAAGCACTGAAGCTTCCTGTTTTGCTAGATTTTTCTCTGAGGAAAGTTAAGACTATTGAGTTTTAAGGAACAGGGTCGATTAGATTTATATTCTCTGTAATCAACTGAACAGTACAAATAATCCTTTTGGATGCAAGTAAATACTAACTTCAAAAGATGGCCTTTAAAATACCATAGTTCCCTAATCTAAGATGTGCATTTGTTTTATTGTTGCAATATTTCTAAAATTTGGAAGTATCAATTGATTTGTGTTTTTATTTTTATTTTTTTGAATTTGTGTTTTTTAGTGCCTTCCTTCTCTCTTCCTTCCCCCCTCCCAAAAGTTACTATTAAAGTAAATTATTATTAAATTATTAAATCTATAACTGATATCTTATTAAAATGGAAGAATAACATAAATCAAATGGGATATGAGATGATCAGTTTTCATCTCATTTATTTTCATGAAATATATGTAGTTCAAAAGACAAGTTGAGCAGTTATTTCTCTGAATTTTTCAAATAAATGGCATTTTATTAGCATTTCCAATTTCCCACAGTTTTAGCAAATTACAGAACTGTGGTAGTTAATCTCACATAGCTATAATCTTTACTTACACACTAGATTTTATGAAAACATGTTAAAAACTTCACGTCAAAAATATTTGCTCTTAACTTTATTTATTCAACAAATATGTGTTGGGAATAAAGCATTTTACTTACATCTTTAGCATAATTCCTGGTGCTGTGCAGGTACTCAGTAAATATTTAGGAGATGATTAACTAAAACAATGAATGCTTCCTATATTTCAAATGAGCTAAAGATTTCTCTAAAATCTTAAATAAGTGTATATGGTTAAATTCTGTAAATATACTTAGTAAAATAGAAACAAAGATGTAGCAAAATTCGGGTTGTCAGATTGAATCAGAAATCTGACTCTCATTGTTTAAAGATAATAACTAGTAGAAACTTGAAAAATTTTATGTGTAGTCATTGAATATGTGCAAATATATGTAATTTTGTAACTACATATTCAAGAGGTTGATTTGCAGATACTAATGTAATCAAAATGAAGGGGCTTTTGAAAATGGGACTTACATCTGGTTTATCCTGAAAATGTTTGAATATTATTTTCACAAAATTATATCATTTATAAATAATAGAAAAAACAAATCTATTTAAGTGATTTATTCATTGTAGGTGGCATCTTGGTTCTTACAAGTATGCATTTGTGAGAGCCTTGGACTTTGCTAAAAATTGGGGGTGACAGATCAATTTTCAAAGTAAAATTAGTTTTAATTTAATTTACTTAAATACATGTAGATATGTGTGTATGTGTGTGTTTTGTAAAGAAAGTAGCTGTGTTACAATGTAACTTTCCTTAACTTTTTGTAGGTCAAATTCATTTCAATTTCAAACGTACTGAAGTGGAGAAAGTTTCATCTTCATCAATTAAAGTTGATGAAGGCACACCACACAGTTATTTCTTCTACATTCTTGCAGCCTCCCAAAGCCCTTCCTGGGGTAGAACAAAGGCCCCCCCTCTCTTTCTCAAGTACTGATTTTTCTTTACCCTTCCTCTGCTCTTAAAGAAAAAGAGCATCTCTCAGGTAAGTCTTTCATTCCAACCTCCAGGGACCATATTCTTGCACTTCCCTCCACGTCTTCTCTCTCCAAGAGTTTTTTAGTGTCTTCTCATGGCTTTTGCTTCTCCTCAAGTATTTCTCCCCAGCATTTTGTCTACTTCACTCAGCAACTCTAAGAGCTTAAGTTTTAAAAGCCAGAATCAAAAGGAATTTTGTCCATGCTTTTCATCCTTTAATATCCTTCTTCCAAAGCATTCAGAACAGATTAGCCTATGTATGACCACCAAAAACAAACAAACAAACAAACAAACAAAAACATTGTTTGGAGAAAGGAAGAAAATTTACCAGATCAAATGTTGTTCCACTGCATAGGTACCAGTATTTTATTTTGTGGGGGAAGAGGTCATCTTCAGTTTCAATTTCTATTTCTGTTTGGTAAATATCCGGTGATTGTTGTGTCAACTGCAAAGATTTTGGGAGTCTCCATACAAAATAAGGGGATCCTGAGTCTTTCTTTACTGTCACATGAAGATAGAGGTTAGAGAAATGATCTCTCCTATGATGAGTGGGAGAATGATAAAGTAGGACTCTCTAACAGTAAGCCTCATTTAAAAAAAATTAAATAATGCTGAACACCAGAGGAAACTTATGAATAATACACAGTAACTATTATCCCTCACATTTGTTGCTATAATGTTGAGTCATAGAAGTAATTCACTCCAAGGTCACAGCCTGTTAGTGGTAGTCAGAACTGTTATAATGCTCATCTTATATCAGGATTCTGCTGGGTGTCTGGTACTATTCTAGGCACTTAGCATATATGTAGAAAACAAAACAAAACAAAATAAAATGAAATAAAATAAAAATTTTTGGCGTTTTTTTTTTAATTACCCCCCCCCACACACCTTAGGAATTCCAGATTAATTTTGGCTGCTTCTTTACACTGAAGTATGGTTGACATAGAGTGTTATATAAGTTTCAGGCGTACAACATACTAACTCAACAATTCTATACCTTACTCAAGGCTCACCATGATAAGTGTAGTCATCATGCAATGTTATTACATTTTTTACTATATTCCCTATGCTGTCCTTTTTCTTTTTTTTATGCTGTCCTTTTTCATCTCTGTGACTTATTTATTTATAATTGGAAATTTGTACCTCCTAATCCCCTTTATCTATTTTGCTCATCCCACCACCTAGCTCCCCCCTGACAACCACCAATTCTCTATATTTAAGAATCTGGCTTTTTGTTTGTTTATCTGGCTGCTTTTAATTATATCATTCTAAGATTTTTTAAATGGAAGATGTAAAGGTTCTTTACAAGAAGTGTGTAGGTTAGCCTTACTAGAATATCCTAGAGTTACTCTGCCCATACCAGTAATGAAGAACAGGATATATGTGAGTGGACCTGTGTATTTTCTCCTCTTTCTCCCTCTTGCCACCTAAAGTTTATTCTGCTTGCTAAACATCTTGGACTCTTCATTCTCATTAGTTTGCTTGGATTTTTTAGACACAAACATATCCACATACACATGTACTTGTGTAACTATGTATAACAACAATAGTAGATATAATAAAAAAAGGAATTTATTTAGGTTACATTGTATGTGCCTGATACTTTCTAGGCACTTTGCATGTATTAAATCACTGAATCCTTTCAAATTAATGCATATCCTCAACTTATAGTTGAGAAGACTGAGGCATACAGAAGTTAAGAACCTGTCCAATGTCAAAAGCTACCAAGTGGCAGAGGCAGGATCATATCCAGACAGTCACTGTGCTTAGTAACTTCCCTAGTTGAATATAGAAGTGGAAAAGTAAGATCTACGTGGTCTACTTATAACACACCCTGGGTTTTTGACAGCAGGTTAGGGGGAGAAAGAACTATAAGCTAAGTTTAATGTCTCTGGAATTGCTTCTCTAAGTTGGGTGTACTATGGCCACGCTTTGCAATATTTAAAAACATTTTTTTTTTCACTTTGGAAGAGGTAGAATGGTCTTCCCAGGTAGAGAAATCTAGTATTACAATCCAGAGTTTTACTTACCACATTGTCCCTTGCAAAATGTCTTTCCATTGATGTTTAAAATGGGCTTGAGACACTTGAGACATAACAAATCTTTCTTAGTGTTTCTGAAAATAGGTCAATGTTGTATTTAAGTTAGTGATTGTTTTGTTGGATTTACCACTTGGGCTTTTCAGAGCTGTTAGCTACCCACATTCAGAGCTACCCACATTATAGAATGTGGGGACTCAATTGTTGAATCTCTACCCATAAGATCTCCTCGAATGATAATACAAATACTGAACTCAGCACTTCTCTTTCTCCCCAAAGCTAGGCTACTCCCTGAAGGTCATTCTTTCGTGTGGACTTTCTGTAATTCATTTGCCCAGAGTATACTTTTCAATGAACATAGTTCACTCTTTGTTGATTAGAGTTGTAAAGTATTTGCTGTCCGCCTGAGTTTTGCAAATTATCTGTGGTAAAGGATTAAAGTGTAAACATCAGGTCATTGACCCTCAATGCAATGGCTAGTTTGATAGTATAGTTTAAAAATCTTTAAGTGAATTTATTGTTTAATACATTGAAGGATTTCTTCAGGATACTTGCTGTATGCAAAAGGATTTAGGAAAAGGTTCAGATGTGATTCTAAAGCTTAAGGGGTTGAATATTTCTATATATTAAAATTTTGAGGCACCATGAATGAGTGAAAGTGAATATTACTTGTATCTCTATTTAGCATTCATAGCCTTGATCTATGATAGCTATGATCTATGATAGCCTATGATCTATGATCAAACAAAATCTATGATACAAAACATTGATATGTTTTGTTTTGTATCATAGATTTTGTTTGGCCCATATTAGTTTTTTAATTTTTAAAATTGTTGTGAGAAATTGTGCATATTTATATTTTTATGCTTTTCAAAAAGGCCCCAAATTGATTTTAATACAGTGTATATTCTCAAGAAAAAATTTTGAATTACCTATTTGTCCAAATCAAGCATAACTATAAATCAATCTCATTTTTGCACAAGATTATTTAAATCTTAGGGTCAAGATACCAATTGCTTCCTTTATCAGAGAATGTGATGTGACTAATCAATAATTAATAGTTGTTCATGAAGATAACCAAATGAGGTTATTCAGAGATATCCATTTGCAATTCAGTGGAGCTACAGATAAGTAAAAATAGAAATTTATTATCTTTCCTATCAAAGTAAACTTGATTTTGATCATGTCACATATATGTATAATCAATCAACAATTACTTAGTGAGTTCTCACCATATGTTTCACCATATATTTAGCACTGGAGTGCTTTTGATGCAGAAATAAGAGAAGTAGAGACTCAAGACCTCTGCTGCCTTCAAGGTATTTATAAAGTAACAATAGCTGCCCTAACTGACAGTTACCAGCAACTGCATAAATGTTTGGGTCTTCTTTCCCAGACCGCTACATCATAGACACTCTTGACTTCTCCCCTTACTCCATAGCCATGAATGAGGCTTCCTCCTCCACCCTCAGACTCCTACATCTTATAGTACTGAGGTTTCTGTCCTTAGCACCCATCTCTTCTTTGTCCACACTCTCCTCCTGGGTGATCAGATAATCTCACTTAAATCCATGCCTTTGGACACATCTCTGTATTATTTTTTCAAATTTTCACCTATAGCCAGGACTTCTCCCTTGAGTTCCAGATTCACATTTTTTTAAAAAGATTTTATTTATTTATTTGACAGACAGAGGTCACAAGTAGGCAGAGAGGCAGGCAGAGAGAGAGAGGAGGAAGCAGGCTCTCCACGGAGCAGAGAGCCCAATGCGGGGCTCGATCCCAGGACTCTGGGATCATAACCTGAGCCGAAGGCAGAGGATTTAACCCACTGAGCCACCCAGGCGCCCCTCCAGATTCACATATCGAACAATGATATTTCTACCAGGATATCTAACAGGTATTTCAAACTTAACAGGGCCAAATGGCACTATCAATTACCTTCCTTAAACCTGGTGTGTCTTCTGCCTTCCTGTCTTCATCCCTCCCCTAAGCCTTTTCCATCTCCATAAGTGTCTCCAGCATTCTTTCATTTGTTTAGGTCAAAATCTAAGATTCATTACCAAGTGCTACTTTTGCCTCCCACCTCATATCCAATTTGTCAGTAGGAGCTGACAGCTCTACTCCTAAAATATATTCAGAATCTGCCCACTAATCACCATTTTCTTTGCTAGAATCTTTGTCTAAACCACCACCATCTCTCGCCTGGGTTAGCCATGGCATGCTGGTTTCCCCACAACCACGCTTGCTCACTGTGTTCTAGGACATCTAGACAGAGGTCTCTCTAAAGATTAAATCAGATCTTGCCATTCTGTTGCTTAGAGATTGATCTATAACTTCGTGCAACAGCCAGAATTAAGTTCAGCCTCTTTACTGTGATCTAGAGAGCCCACATTCTGCTTCCTTCTGGACCTCATCTCCTACTCTTCTCTTGTTCACTGCAATACAGCCATCCCGGCCTCCTTTCCAGCCCCTCTAGAACCTTCTCTCTTACTGTATTTTTTTCCTTTGAACATCCCTTGGCCCCTGCCCCAATCTCACCATGCCTGTCTCTTTTTCATCATTTAGACTCAATTGAAATGTCACCTCCTCAGACAGGCCTTGTCTGATACCCTTTTGTAAAGCTGTAGCTCTTCACTGGACAAATTCTTTCTCAGTACTTGATTTTATGACCTTCAGCTTATCAGTATGTGAAATTAGTTCTTTATGCATTTATTTACTTGCTTATTTGTTGTCTTTCACACTGGAATATAATCTCTCTGAAGTCAAGGAATATGTATGTTCTACTCAATGCTCAGTCTCTAGCACCTAGAATGAAGGCTGATGGTGGGAGGCCATCAAAAAATAGTTGTTGATGGGCTAACTGATCTTTATATTCTTACCTTATTTATTTATTTTATTTTTTTTTTCAGTGTTATATTCTTAACCTTTAAATCAGAGGGCCCAGAACCAATGATCTCTAAGGACTTTTCCAGTCCCATGATTTTGCTCTAGCCTCTTAAAATTGTATTGGCCTGAATAATGAGGAAATCAACATGTCTAGGTGGAACCCATATTCTTAGACCTAGATCAAGTCATGTCTCTGAGTACACTGTCCCCAGAGCTCTCTCCAGCCCTTGCTATGTGGACAATTCTAGCATCGCTAACAGCCAGACCGCAGTCAGAAGCATGCTGTTATGTCTTCTTAGTTAAAGTACTCTTGTGTGTATGCTTATGTGTACAATTTCACTTGAACACTCTTTAGTAAGAGACTCAGCTTATTTTTTCTCATGGCAATAAAAGGAATGCTAGTTAAAATTCGAGTGCCAATATGTGGTAGGCACTGTGTACACTTGACATGTTTTAACTAATTGAATCCTCATAGGAAACCCATGAATTAACATTATCCCCAATATGGAAGAGAGGGAACCAAGGCACAGAGAGTTGAAATAACTGCTCTTTAAGAAGGTATGATAATGCCTCAAACATTATCTAGCAGAGAGGCTAGAAATATATGAGAAATCTAATAGACACCAGATATTCATTCAAATGATCTGAATAAAAATGAGAAGGAGAGCAAAAAATATGCCGTAGCCATTCTATGAAGTGCCAGTACATCTCATCCAGAACACTTCTAGATAATTATGAAAAGGATACTCATTACCATGAGTACCTTGTTTTTTTTTCTGGTGGCTGCCCTTTGCTGTGGCTTAAATTTGTATTTATCATTCCAGTCCACTCTGCCCCTGCTTAATCCAGCATTTTTGTATCTGAGCACCCATCTGTCTTCAAACAAATTCCACAGATGTCTCATCTAACCTACTCAGCTTGAAAGGCAATCATCAGTACAGTTAAACTGAAAACAAACTCAAACCTAATCTCCTAGAGGACCAGGTCTTTGTGTGGGTTAGAGGACTTTGCTTTTAGAGTTATGAAAGAGTGTTCTTTCTACGTGTCTTCTAGAAGGGAAAGCAATAACTGAAGAGGATATTGGCTAAGATATTTTTGAAATTAAGCTTTGTATGACTGTTTTAAAAAGAGTAGAATAAAATAATATGAAATAGTGGGATCCAGCATTAACGTTTTGTCAGATTACCCGAAATTTGAATACTCATGGATATTTTAGTGCTGGGTGGCCAGCATGGTAGCTGGTGCCTCTCTTCCTCTCTGGCTTACATGATTACCTCTACCAACTATCTATTTTGCTGCTCTAGCCACTGGGATTATGAAAAGCTAGGCTGTGTGACACTTGGAGACCTTATTTTAGGGGAGTGAGGAATAAAGCATAAAACAAAAAGGATAGATCCTCATGCCAGATTTTTACTGCTCAGACCAAAGGAAAACACATTCCGGCTGCCAGTGCCAAGGAATGTAGCTTTGTGAAAAGAATGGCAGTTTTTAGGGACTATCAGTAGAGAATAACTGCTCTAGTTTTTGAAAGACATCATGGATTAGATCTATACCTAGATTAAATCTATACATAGATTAGATCTATACTCTCCTGAACGAAGACTGCATGAGTTCATAATCCTTGCTTTGTTGCTCGCTAACTCTTGACCTTGGGCAAGTTCCTTAATCTCAGTTTCTTTACTTTAACTTCAGTTTCCTCATTTGCAAAATAGAGATGACAACAGTGCTGCCCTCCTAAGGTTGTATGTTGCTGAGGATAGGGACTGGCACATCTTAGGCCCTTGGTAAATGTGGAATAAATGGCTGTCACTTTCCTTCTGGCGTATTTAGCAGAGTTGATACAGTTTGTTTGTTTAAGTAGGCTCTGGGCATGGAGCCCAACATGGGGCTTGAATTCACGATGCTGAGATCAAGAGGTTATAACCAACTGAACCACCCAAGTACCACAGGGTTGATACAGTTTTAACCTAATGTAAATTAACTTGTGATTTTTTTTATGAGCAATCATCTTATTTATAAAAAGGTGCAACAATATTTAAAATGATACAAAATATCAATTTCAAAACAACATAAAAAGGTGAGTGTATTTAATCATACTCAGTTCATAACAGAGGAAAAAGGGAAGAAGAATAATTCATGCTATAGCATGTTGCTAATATGAACTGGCAACAGAAAAACTTGGTAGAGGAAGGCAGAGGGACTCTATCTTTTAAGAATTAGAACAGAGACAATTATCATATGGTTTTACTTATTTGTGGAGCATAAGGAATAACACGGAGGACATGGGGAAATGGAGAGGAGAAGGGAGTTGGAGGAAATGGGAGGGGGAGATGGACCATGAGAGACTGTGGTCTCTGAGAAACAAACAGGGTTTTGAAGGGGCAGGGGGTGGGAAGTTGGGTGAGCCTGGTGGTGGGTATTATGGAGCTACGTATTGCATGGAGCACTGGGTGTGGTGCATAAACAATGAATTCTGGTACACTGAAAAGAAATTAAAAAAAAAAAAAGAATTAGAGCAGAGAGGCTCCATAATCATCTGGCATCCGCTCAATGTTGTACCTATGGTTAGAAATTCACATGATGGGAACTCCAGGGATGGACCGGATCCTTCGTTCAAGGTCCCGGTCAACTGTGGCCACAATATAACACAATATAACACTTGCTGAGTTACTCTCTGTACTAAGCAGTCATCTGCATAGTTTCCCTTGTGTGTGCACGGTAATCATTCAAATCTTGGATCCTTGGCAATCCTTAGAGCCCATACTTCTGCCCCAGTTTCTCAATGCCAGCCATTACACAGTCAGTTATACAAGGGATCTACACTGGGCGTAAAGACAGTGCATCGTTGACTGTACTAAGTCAAGTTTGGCTTTAATGGAAAAGTTGATAAAGTTGGGATCAACCAGGATTTGGTAAGGTGGGCCCAGCTGTGTGTTATATTGGAAGAATAAGCAGTAAAGATATTGGAGGACTTCTCTTTCCTTGAGGGCACTGGGATCTTTCTTTTCTTTTTTTTTTAAGGTTTTAATCTATCCTTTTTTTTTTTCCCTATCCTTTTCTTTAAGCCTCTGATCTCAGAGACTAAGCATTCACTTCACTAGTCGCATACTTCCTTGCTTTCTTTTGCTTCCCAATGTTCACTGTACTCTTTGTAACTTGAGATTTTTGCATTTATATCCTTACCACGAATAAACTTAAACTTTCTATTGCTATTATTTGCAATATTGACAATAAGCTCATGAACTTTTATTATGCTTTCATGGATTTCAAGGAGCTGGTGGACACTAGACTGGAAACTGTTCATTCATTCATGCAACAAATAATTGTGGAGCACCTATGACATGCCAAGAGTGCATGTGATTACTTACATGAACCTTCAGTTTGCTGGAGATGGATATTCAATAACCTTCCTTAGTGTTTTCCACAATATATTAACTTGGCAATTTTTACTCATTTGATTTAATTCATGGGTTTAATAATTATCTATTAAGTGTCCAATACTAAACTGAAATTTTGTCGAGAATACAATGAATTGAGAAAATCTTTATTCTTATAAAATAATTAACATTTTATAAAACCATAAAAATATAAAAGATATGACCAAGAACTAAAAAAGTAATAGAGATTATCAGAAGAGAGTGAAAAGAATGAGACTAGGGATAGAATGTTTTGAGTTATGTTCTGAAGAGGAGGAAGATTTCTATAAATAGAAAGCAGGGGGCAACCATCATGGTGGGAGACAACCTAGCACGCAGACACTTTGGTCTGGAAATGAACTTGGCATTCTAGGAAACCAAGGGGATGACTTCTCAGTGCTTTACACAGCCTTCTCACCTATACAGTGTTGCATACTTTGATACTTTGTAGGCTTGCAAAAATGTTACAGTGAATATCACTGACTTAATGGAGGAACTGACATGCCACAGAGAAAGAGAAGATATGCTACGGGAGACTGTTTCTTCATTTATTTGTTCATTTATTTCCTCATTCATTCAACAAATATTATTGAACACATATTATGTGCAGATCATGTGTTATCCACTGGGAATATTGCAGTGATGGGGAAAGATAGAGCCTCTGCTTTTATGGATATTATAAACTAACCAGATTTCTGAATATTTTGAATACTAGGGAAAGAAGCCTGGAATTTATTTAAAATAAACTTAAAAGATTTTAGGGAAAGAAACATTTTAGGATTAATCAGAGTCGATAGAGACTTGAGGTATGAACGTTAGTTGAGAGTTTATCGTAATAACTCAAGCATGATTTGGTGAGAACTTGAACCAAAAGTGTGTAAGTGTCCTGGGATAAGGATAAGTGTGAGATTTTGGAGGATGGATCAGAACTATCTAGGAACAGATTGGATACTTGAGATTATCAAGAAAGAGGTGTTAAAATTACTATCGGAGTATAAAATGTGTGACATGGAGAATTACGGTATAATAAGCCACATGGAAAAATTTGGAAACGAATTAGATTGAGGGTCATGGTGGGAAAAACGACAAATTGATTTTGAACATACTGACATATTGAGCTTATTTGAAGTAGGTTTTAAGGTGAGGAAAGGATCTTTAAGTGTTTTGACAGTGATCACAGTAAGACGTACATTTTACACAGTGACCTAATATGGATGTATATAGCAAAAATTTCACAGAATAATATTTATCCTACTATATATAATGCACTCTGACCCACTGAATTCATTTTATTTTACTGAAAAATATTGGCCATGATACTCTAAATTAATTTTGTGACCTTGTTTGAAAAACTGTTCTAAAGATAGTTGAAAACCAGTACCTTATAGTAGTTGATGGATTGCAGAGATTTCTGGTGATAAGGAACAAGCTAATATAGATTTAGGTTTGTGCTATTAGGCATCAGGAAATAAGTTAAAGTTTACAGGAAATAGAAATTCTTCCTAGATGATCATGGCTACAAACAGACTCCAACATATGAATAAATTAGTTAGACATACCACAGAGTGTGGATAACAATTAATAATAGAAATAGTATGCAATATGATACCTTTTCCCTATAAAAAATGTTTGAGTTTAAAAAAGAAGGATGTCTGTATTAATGTCTGATTGCGCCAGATTTTTCCCACCGAGTAAAGAAATGATCCTCTTATCCTCCCCTCCTCATCCTGGTAGACACATTTCATATGTTATATTTCCCAGGAGAGTTCTTACAATTTTAAGGTATAGTTAGAATGAACCAAAGACTAACTTATACATGGACTAATTTAGATTAACATAGCTGTCAGTTTCATTTGGCTAGTGAAGAAGCAGTGGCACCCATGTGGTCGGTGGCCCTGTTTCTCTACAGATGGCCTTGCTTCACAGCATGGTTGAGTCATCGGAAAGATTTTGGTATTTGGACTCCATATTTGAACTTTGCTTAAACTAAACTGAATACAGAAGAATATAAATGTGAATTAGTATTGGCTTTGGACATGGTTGGGTATGGATGGAGAGGGCAAAGAAATGACAGCTGTATGGCTGAGAATTGAGCAACATCCTGGATAATGAATGTAGCTCCTGGGCCAACAGGGTATATCACTGGGCTATTCAAATCGACCTGGTATGCCTATTGGACAGAATGTTTTTGTTTCTTAAACTGGTCAAGATCAAAGTAAGTCAATATCTGCTAGCCTGTTTACTTTGAGTTTCTCTCTCTAACCAAATCAATTCCCAGGGAGAAGTTCAATGAGCATGAAGAGTATGGGAGGATGTTGAGTAGTAATATCAGATTACTCAAGGCCTCTTACCATATGGGTGCAGCTGCCTCTTGATTAGTCAATTTAGACTGACATTGAGTGAACATTTTTAATGGCTCTTATAATCAAGGAATGCTCGGATCTGTTTTTAGATATGGTGAACATAAGACATGGTTGATGCCTTCAAGGACCTTATTATGTTGGGGATGTAGGACACAAATTGCAGCATTTCATCTATAAGGAAACATTAATCTAACAGTCTTAATAGTCAAATGAGAGAGAGAGAAAAAGAAAAAAAGAAGTTTCTGAATGACCAGATAGAGATTCCATAGTCCAAGCACCAAGTTCAGGCCCAAATGGTTATTTATAAGGGTCAGTGAATATTCTGTAAATTAGGATCTACCTGGTGTGATTTGAAGAACCATGGGACTGCTGCCTCAGGTTTTTTCCTTCACTTGTTAGCTCTCTGAGGTTCCATTCACCAGGAATTCACTAACAGAACAAGAGTTCCTTTTAAAATGGCTCTATTTCTAGGAAGATTGTGTGTGGTTTTGTGGAGGAAACACAGTGTTGACAAGATTGAGTGCATGAGCCTGAAATACGGACAAGCTCTTAGATTTTGTGGATTTATTTTCAAGCGACTGTACCTCTTTGAACCCTACCTGAATTTGTCTGTAAGTTCAGAAATGACAGTTTCAGCATGGGGTGTCCATTAGAGCAGGGGCAAGTAGAACTTGGAGGCAGGGTACAGTGGGGACTTGGGGTACCTAGAAGAAGAGTAGTGCTGGGTGAGTCTCAGCCATGTATTTGAGGTTTGCAGAGGGCAGTAGAATGGGAGAAAGGGAATATCATGGGCCCTAGTGAGGGGTCAGGAAGGAAGATGAGTGCCATAATGAACTTTTCTTACTTTTCAAGTTATCCCAAGGCAATAAGTCTCTACTCAGTGCACACCCTCATTTCTTCTGACTACAGACTTCTCCATTTCCCCCAAATATTCAACTCCAAGCCCTTTATTCTTTTTTTTTTTGTTGTTGTTGTTGTTTTTGCTTTTTGAGTATAGTTGACACCCAAACACTTCATTCTTAACAATCACTCTTTTACAGAGAAAATAATCATAATCAGTGGAACCCTTCTCACTGGCTTCTAAATGATCACATGTAATCTTTGCCATTGACTCTTCGCCTCTTCCCTTGCCCCCTTCACATGCAAATTTCTTAGAAGACTTATCTATACTTCAGTTTTTATCCTCTCCTCCCATTTACTTCTCTAGCCACTCCAATCTGGTTTTTGGTCTCATTATTCTCATCACCAAACACAGCTCTATTTAGGACATTAGAAACCCCCCTGCAACAGATTTTTTTTTCAATTCTTGTTTACTGTCCCTGACAGTTATATTTGTAATTCTCTACCTTTCCACTTTAAATATCCTCTTCCCTTACATTCCTTGGTATAACATTGCTTTGATTTTTTTCCCCCTCTTCTTTGGCTACCTGTTCTTTGATCTTTGGTATTTCTCAGGACTCCATAATGGTTCTCTCCTTGTTTCATGTTCTTCTCTCCCCAGGCTATCTCAATCCTGCAGTGCTTGATGACTCAAATTATATTCTAAGCTTAGGCCTTACCACTGACCTCTAGACTCTGTAGCCATCTACTTGACATTTCTTCTTCAATGTCTCAAAGATGCCTGAAATCAAACATGTCTAAATCATACTAATGATCTTTGTCCAATGTGCCATAGACCAGTAGTCATACCATAATCATTGAATTATACAAGGCAGAAAGCTAGATATCATTATGACACCTTGATTTTTCTCACAGCTTATTTTCAATCCATCAAATCCTGCTAATCTTATCTTCTTGGAGCTTTTTACTGGGAGGAATGAACCCCAACATCTGGCCCATCTCTCCTTTCTGCCTACCCCTGGCTTCATTCTGTAGTATGAAGAGGTCTCAGGAATGTGCATGTGGAAATGCCTACTCAGATGTCCTAGTTCTATCCATACTTCCTCTAAACAGTTGTCTCTTGGCCACTTCAGGCCTAGAAGTAAATACATCAGGGACTTGGTCTGCCCTTGAAAAGATGTACTCATGTTAGAGGCCCTCTAGGCTCTCAAAAAATTTCAGTCTTTTTAGACAGGGAGTTCTAGGGTCTGGGTGCCTGTATCATGGTTCAGGAAAGGAGGAAGACAGGTTTTGGTGGCACATACCCTTGGTTTTATAGACTCTATGCCCCCTGAGGCAGAACATAGCTAGAGGAGGTCTCCTAAAGCATGGATTTTTTAGAGAAGAGGATTACTTGCTTGGGTCCAAGGCCAGTACCGCACCTAAACATCTCTTCAGTCTGTCCATGTGTCTTTGTTTCTACATCATTGATGTAAGTCAAGATCTTACCATCTGTTGCTAAGATTATTGATTTAGTCCCCTGACTAGTCTTCCCAAATAAATGCTTGCCCTCTCTAGTCTCTTCTCTATGCTGGAGCCAAGGTAATCTTTCTGAAGCATAAATTAGATTTTATAATTGAGCTAATAAAATCATTCAACTTCTTCTCATTACTTTCAGAGTAAAACAAAAATTCTGCAGCTAGACATCTAATCTCATATCTCATCTCACACAGTTCTTCCCTCCAACTCTGCCTAGTTTCTCAGTTTCTTTCATGTTTTTTCTTGCCTCAAGCATTTTCACATGATGTCCTCTGTGCCTGGAAGGCTATTTTCTACCTTCATTCTTCATGTCAGTTTAAAATATTCTCAGCTTAACAGTTAGATCCTTAGAACATCCCTCTAAGACTTCTAAGCCCATAGTATTGTTAAATAAATAGGTCTTGAATCAAGAACAATTTTTCATCACTAAATATTTAGGTGTTTTACAACTTTGTCAATCATCTTAGATAAACTGTTTTCCCATGTATATTTTGTAATTTTCCATAAGAACAATTTTTCTGTACATGCTTGCAATATTAAAATGGCCAATCTCATCCTTAGCTTTACTTGGAAATCCAAATAATTACAAATTCTGCTTTTCTTTTCTGCCTACTGGTCTGCTTTCTTTTCTTTCTTACTCCTGCAAAAATTTCCGTCATATTCTAAATTGGGGCCTCTTTGCTTTCTGCTCTTTGGTCTTTTATCAAACATTTAGAAATTACATATGTTCATACCCTCCTAATTTCCCTTGGTTCTATGCCTACTCACTCCGTTCCTTTGGGAAGCGTTACTTCACAAGCACAAATGAACCCTGAGAATGCAAATGAGTTACAGTCAGTGGTTAAGGGCCCACACATCTTATTTAGTCGCGAGATGGTCTTTGTATTTAAGGCATCTCTGCTACTACTTTATCACCCCAGGATAAAGTATCTTTTACCCTATATAAACTAATTTACAAGGTTGCATTATAATTACCTTTCTATGTGTGTCTCCCTTATTAGACTGTGGGCTCCTTGAAGTCAGCCACTGTGTCTTATTAACTCTTGTGTCCACATAACCTGGCAAATACCTGACCTTTAGTGGTCAATACTTTTTCTTTGCATGAATGAAAGACTAGATTGTGCTACTTAAAATAGATATAAAACGTTATTTTCTGGATTGTGCCCTGTCAGCAGGATCACTGGTGTTCTTAAATAAATAGTGGGTTTGTTGATGCCAGGACAATGTTTGCTTTAGATACCATCTTTCTTGATGTGCATTTTTTTGCCAATTTTCCATGTAACCACAAAGAGAAATTTGGACTCATCAATAAGAGCCATTTGCCTTTAAGACATTAAATGCCATGAGATTAATTCATATAATTCTAGTAAATGAATAGTTAGTGAGAATATACAATTAAAGTTTAATTAAAATTGTAATTATATGTATTTTGTCTTATAATTTAAGCTATTGATGTTAAATATACTGGATGTATCATAACTAAATCAGAAGTGTTTTGAAAAGAGTGCCATTACTGACATCATATGTTACTGAAATTATTTCTTTATGCTCCTTGAATGCATATTTTTTGCAATAAATTATTATTAAATGAACTATATTTATACACAAAAACTTTAGTCCTGTAAATATTATTCTAGTAAAAGAGTTTTGTTCTTTTCAGTGTCTATATAATGAAAAACTAATTTTGAAAAATTCAAAATGTGCAATAATTACATTAAAAAATCATTTTGAAAACATTTACATTATCTGGTTTATTATAATCATACTACAAATGAATTTCTCTTTAAAAAAAAGGTAGGCCAATTATTTATTAGATATATTTCTTGAGAGTTACAAGTTTTTTTTTTTTTTGATCAAATAATTCACTTTTTAATGTTAGCCCATACACAGATACTTGAAAAGTTGATGAGAATTTCAAGACTTAACTTTCAAGGCTTCTTTCAAGCTGGGTGGTGGGCCAGAGAAGTTTTGGTTAGAATCTGGCACTGGGAGATTACAAAACATCTAACAAATTCTAAGCTTTAGAAGACATCAAGAAAAAAAAAATCATACTTTAATGAAAACTTTCTAAACTTGGTCCGCTGAAGTATTTTTTGTTGTTAGTTTTTTTAGTTTTTTAAGGAGGGCGTGTATTGCATAAAGCACTGGGTGTGCTTGGAACACTTCATCAAAAACTAATAACGTGCCGTATGTGACTAACATACCATAATAAAAAATAAATTAAGTTTCTTATTTTAATCCCAGTATATATAACATCCAGTGTTATATTAGTTTCAGGTGTGTGATACAGTGATTCAACAATTCTACACAATACATAGTGCTTATCAAGACAAGTGTATGCTTAAACCCCAGCACCTATTTCATCCTTCCCTACCCACCTCCCTTCTGGTAACCATCAATTTGTTCTTTAGAGTCTGTTTCTTGGTTTCTCTCTCTCTTCTCCCTTTGTTTGTTTGCTTTGTTTCTTAAATTCTACATATGAGTGAGATCATATAGTATTTATGATTCTCTGATTGGCTTATTTCACCTAGTATAATACCCTCTAGCTCCATCCATGTCATTGTGAATGGCAAGATTTCACTCTTTTTATGGCTGAATAATATTCCACCACATATATACATATATGTGCACACACATGTATGTATCATGTATTTTTTATCCATTCATTTATCATGTTAGTTTTTAAAATTTGAGTATAGTTGGCATGCAATGTTACATTAGTTTTAGGTGTATAATCCAGTGAAGTTTTAGCATAGGAATATTTTAGCTACTCAACCTTTGTTGTTTTACAAGAGATTTTAAAAAGTCCAGTTTTGTAACTTTAAATTAACCTCTTTTTAGGTAGTAAGTCTCTTCAATTATGTTTGGAAAAAATATAGAATATGAGTAGACTAAGCACTTTTACATTCCCAGTAGCATATTCATTTATTTGATTTCCATCCGTAGGTGTTATTATGAGAGAAGAGTTACCAGCATCAATTTCAATTTATATGTTATAGATTCTGTTGGGTGTTAACGTATATGAAGAATGAATAAGCATGGCTTTCAGACATTAGCTATATTTTTCTTGGAATGGAAAAAAGATAAAAAGATGTAGGAAAGTGTCATTTTACTTGTAATAAGGCAAGTTTAAAATATCTATTTATTTCTTTAAAATGTCAACCTGAACTAGTTAGAGAGTTATGCCTGAGGAACCATTGGGCAGGTCAACAATGAACAAATTCTCAAATTTGGATCCCAATTCCTTAACTTGATATATTCATTCTACCTTCTACCAGTCAGCCCATTTTATCATTCTATAAGACTGTGGAAATACGGAATCAGAGAATGTTCAAGGTGAAGAGTTCTTAAAGATAATTTCATCCAACTCGACCCATATGGCATGGAGATCTATATGGATCCGTGTGTTTGAGTTTGGAGCCAGAAATTGGCATTGAGCTGAATTAAACTGCATAGTAAAAATTTGAAGTAAATTTCACAGGCCCATTGTACCATGAGGAAAGGCATTGTACCATGAGAAAAAGGAATCCTTCTGTCATGAGAGTTTTGGAGGGAGGGACTTTAGAGATAGAACAAGCCAAAGATGGTCATCTAGTGTGGTTTTTATAATGTAAATGTTCTTCCTGTTGTCTTCTGTGAGATCTCAGTGGTATTTTGGGGAATATTGGCTTATGGAGAGAGATAAGGGGACAACTGATACTTGGGTTACATTACAACTTTCTAAATTTACATTAGAAACACCCATGAAAGTCTACACATTTTGGACAGTTTATTTTCTTGTTTTTAATGGGAAAAGTACCTTCACAAGTGAATAAGAAATTAAGAAATTAAACTGCTTAAGTGTTTCAACTAGTTAGTTTATGCTTCATGGTCTTCTACTTGTCTACTTCTCTGTATGCCTTACATAGCAGTCCAGCCCCTTCATGATAGCGAGGATCTGCACGTGTCCATAGGATAATAGGAAGAAGGCTAAGAAAAGATTCTCTTGTCTCCACTTTTCTTTCCAAATGGATCCAAATTTCTTGTATTTTGGAGTGAATTTGGGTTCAGTGGTTGTCTCTGTAAAGTGCCTGTTAAAATACGGAGGCAGTTATTAGACTTTTTTTTTTCACATTTTTACGCATGTTCCACTTTATTTCTAAGAGAAGGTAATTCAGAGGTAGTGCTCTATTCCAGAGGGAAACAGCATTAAGGACTGGAGTAAGAAGACGGCCAGCTAGAGAGAAACCTGAATGGAATGACTTGCTGAGAAGCTTCCGGAATCCACAGAATAGTAGAAAGGCATAGGTTTAAGGTTATGATTAAGGTGACAAGGAAGTGAGGGACTAGTCCAAGGAGATGCTTCAAATGCTTCAAAACTGTGCCTTTTTGGGGCACCTGCGTGGCTCAGTGGGTTAAAGCCTCTGCTTTCGGCTGAGGTCATGATCCCAGTGTCCTGAGATTGAGCCCCGCATGGGGCTCTCTGCTCCGTGGAGAGTCTGCTTCCTCCTCTCTCTCTGTCTGCCTCTCTGCCTACCTGTGATCTCTGTCTGTCAAATAAACAAATAAAATCTAAAAAAAACCCCAAACCTGTGCCTTTTCTATCCTGTCAAAAACAAAAACAAAAACAAAACAAAACAACCAAAAATCAAAAAACCAAAAACCAAAAAACAAAAAAAAAAAACAAAGCATAGGACAAAAGGGATTAAAACTCAGATTTAATATTTTCTAGTTATATTTATATTTTAATTGAGCTATTTTTCTCTTTTAAATAATCAGAATATTATTATTCGTTCCACATGAAGTAATTTTCTTAATGACGCTCTCTTTTTAAACTGCTTACACAAAAATGGGAAAACATTTAAAAGTCATTGGAGATAGTTTCCTATTTACTTAGAAACTAGATTCTGTAGGCCATATTTATAACTCCTGGTTTAAACATTTACATTTACTTGCATGCCAGAATCCTTTGATGACTAACTAAACACAAGATTTTAAAAACTTGAAGAACAGAATACTTAGAAATAACTAACAATTATGTGGTTTTATTTCTTTCAGTATAGAATGTACATGCAAAACTAATAGAAGATAAATATAATAACTTATTTTGGGAATCCACAAAATGTAAATATTCAAGTGTTTCTTATTAATTAAGATAGATTTTAAGCATGCAGATAGTGTTAAGAATTAAGTATGTTATTTCTCAACCATCTACTAATCTCTAATAAGGATACATCCATGGAAACACTTTGTTGGTACCATAAGGAAAAATTCAGGTGTTTTTAATTTTATATTGGAAATTATGGGATTGAAAACTATGGGATCTTCATTAAATATAGGAAAATCAATTTTAGGTTTCTAGAGCAATGACGAATTTGATTTTTTTTTTGGTGTTCTATATTTACCATTGTATTACCATATAGTATTGCTGTGCAAAGTAGATGGTGACACTAATATTATTTCATTTGTTAAATGAAAGAACATTCACAAAGTATATGTGCGCATGACAAAGGTCTGGTTTTGTGAATTAGCAATACAGTTACATTCAATGATATGAATAGCATGTTTGATCAAGACTTCCTCAAGGATTTCTATAAAGAAAACCTGGGGTTGGACACTGACTTCAAATAAAGATGCTTACTCATTCTTGGAAGCAAAAAAATATACATATTAAATATAATTTACGAAAAAAGGAAATATTTTTTCTATTTACAAAGCTCAAAAGTTAGAATAGTATCCTTTTTATCTTTTCTAATATAGGCTTTCAGACTTAAAATAGTTTTTTCCCAACAGGAACAATTCCACAGGCAGACATTCTTTTATTTCTGTTCAACTGTGGCATGAAAGATAAGTCAGACTCCATTATGCAGGTCTCCCTTGTGCTACTTAAGAAAACTGCGTCTATATCTATCTATCTACCTATCTATCTATCTAATCTATCATCTATTATCTCCTATCTTCTATGTATCTATAGTCTCTTCTGTGTTTGAATTATTTAATTAGCACCCATACCTGAAAATGACATAAAATAAAATATGATCATGAAAAGTATATATCTTCCATCATGTGACTGAATAAAAAAGTGATGCTTCTCTTTAGTATTTGCTAGTCTCTGTGCCTATATGTGCTACATGGCACTTGACTGACAGTATTGACTGACTCAGTTAATTAAGTGAATCGACTATTTGAAACTAATTATTGTTTTGTAGTATCAGAGAAAGTCAATTTTCCTACTGGTTAAAATTTGTGGCTCCTTATCTTTAAAGCAAAAGGGCAGAGATAGAGTAGTTCTTCATAGGTAGAGATCATAATCTTGGGTGGGGAGAATAAGGGAAACAGTTTGAAAAAAAATTTTTATTGAAAATCATCTTTGCTTTGTTATCAGACATGATGTTAAATTTATTTTGAAATAAAAAGTAACATTAAAGAAAAACATGTGACTGTTTTTTTATTAAAAGGGAGAAAGGAAGGGGAATCAGGATTAGAAAGAATATGATACCTGGTAAAGTTTAGGAGTCTTATAACCTCTAGAGGTGTAATCAAGACTCAACCTGTCATATATTTTTTTCCAGTAGGCTCCATGCCCAGTGTGGAGGCCAACACGGTGCTTGAACTCACAATCCTGAGACCAAAATCTGAGCTGAGATCAAGGGTTGGACACTTAACCAATTGAGTCACCTGGATGCTCCTATCCTATATATATTTTTATGGTAAAGATTGTCATTACTGTCATTGCATCCATTTTCTTCCCCATATCTCCTTAACTGAAAATTCCTACATTACATCTAAGTATCTTACCAGAGGACCTGAATCACATGTGGGCCTCAGCTGGGATGGGAGTGAAGAACTTCTGAACATCCATTTTCATTGTTACTGTTCTTGTGGCTTTCTCTTAGTTTGCATTTGAGGAAACATCAGCTTGTTTAAGACAGAACAATTTTAGGAGAGTGAAAAAGACATGGAAGCCCTCATGTGTGTATGTGAATTTTTCATTATTTATTGACAAAAGCATACCTGGAGTTAATAATAGATACTGTTCAGAGCTTAGCTCTTTTATTAAGTCTTATTTCCAAGCTAAGTCATTGGCTTGGTTAGAATTTTGCAAATATTAAAAACGAAAATGTCAAATGGTAAATCACAGCTAAAGAACATGGTAATGAATAATAGGGACAAATCGTTTAAACTCTTATGTAAAATTTGATAAGATGTTTTACATAACTAATGAATTGACAAGGTCGTCTTGTGGAGAAAACAGTTCCAAATGGCAAACATACGCAACGGCTTTAGTCAAACAATTTTTTTGGCAAGAATAATATGAATTTTGTAATCAGTCAGGGACCAATGAAATACAAGATGAGTCTGGTTAATAATCTACAATTATTGGTTAAAGAAGTATATTAGTGCGAATTTCCCTCAGTTCTTCCTACCTTTTCTATCAACCCCACAAGCCTTTGGCACAATGAAGTGGGTAACTTTTATTTCCCTCCTCTTTCTCTTTAGCTCTGCTTATTCCAGGGGCGTGACTCGTCGAGAAGCACGTAAGAATTCTATTTTCCTATTGTTCAACTTTTACTTTGTTTTCCTAGTAAGAGAAAATTTTAGAAAACCCTGTATCTTTAAAGAAGCGTTCATTTCTAGATGGTGATGATACTTTGTATCTGTAATCCCTCAGGAAGTTTTTTTTTTTTTAAAGATTTTATTTATTTATTTAAGAGAGACAGAGAGATTGAGAGAGAGAGCACCAGTGGGGGGGGGGTGGCAGGCAGAGGGAGAGGGAGAAACAGACTCCCCACTGAGCAGCCTGGGACCCTGAGATCATGACCTGAGCTGGTGGCAGAGGCTTAACTGACTGAGTCCCCCCGGTACCCAGGAAGTTATCTCATTACTATATTTCTAACATCCTAGGTGAAAAAAAAAAGGTGAGAATTGCTTAGTAGCTGTAACTTCCTTCAGCACATGAAGGAACTTAGGCAGAGTGACAAACTTTGCAGAATATAGTTGATGTTAGAATTCATAGTTCCAATTCCCAATGGCTGTACCTTGATTTATAAAAAAACAAAAATCTGTGTTGCTAATCTTATAAATAGAACTTGTATTTATATTTTTCATTTTAGTCTGTCCTTTCAGAAGCTGTTAATAGACACCGCAAGAACATTAGATCTTATCCAAGTTTGAATATAAGCTATAAGTATTTAACGATTTTAATGATTTTTCAAATAGTATCATCGGTGATTGAATAATTCATCTGTTTTAATGCAGAAGAAGTAGTTCACTATCAACCCAAGATTTTCTGTAGGGATCCGAGGCCAATATTTTGGAGCAAATGAATACCTGAGTCTCATGGAGAGAAACACAAAAAGTAATATCATAACTAAGTTGTTTTCTTCAGAATGTAAGTAAGTCTGTTTTGTTTTTTCTTTTTTCCTCTCCAGAACAGAGTGAGATTGCTCATCGGTACAATGATTTGGGAGAAGAACATTTCAGAGGCCTGTAAGTTAATAAAAAATACTCAACAGTCAAATTTAATGTCCCTAATAGTGTTAGTTATTACTCTGAAGTTCTTAAATTCTGCTGTCATCAGAGTCCATCTTCTAGAACCATCCTATCCAATAGAATTTTCTGCATTTGGTATTCTACATCAGTGCTGTTCAATATGGCATTCACTGGCCACATGTGGCTACTGAACACTTTAAATGTGGCGAGTGCAACTGAGGGTCAGAAATTAAAGTTGCATTTAATTTTGATTTATTTAAATCTATGCAGCTACATGTGGCTACTGGCCACTGTACTGGACAGTGTGGCTCCAGAACTCTTCCATAACCTGCATGGTGAGAAAGAATTTAATATATGGTTCCTTTTGCGGCTCGCTTACTAAATTCCTTTACCTAGCAAATAGGTATGTGGTTTCTTGAGAACATTTTTAATATTTTTAGATCTAGTACAAAATGAGAAAACAGTTTACTTTTTAAAGGCCCATCTCATGGTACAGCCTGATGAAGTGAGAGATGTGTGTGGCTTTGGTTTTAAATAGTCAAAGGACCTATGCAATGTCCCTAGTCTTAATAATTAGATTTATTTAGAATACATTTCACTTGCCTGCTCTATGTTTGTACGTCCACCTGGTTGGGCTTCAGATAACATTTGATATGAATAGACTTTCTGGCTAATAGTGAGATGTATAAAATATAGAACATATACAGTTCATTGTCCAGCAAAGCAAGATACTTTATATTAGCATTTCACCATGTTACATTTTTCTTTTTTTTTTTAAGATTTTATTTGTTTATTTATTTGAGAGAGAGAGTGAGAGCAAGCGAGCTCATACCAGCACAAGCAGGGGGAGGGGTAAAGGAAGAAGGAGAAGCAGGCTCCCCGCTGAGTAGAGAACCCCACACTGGGCTCCATCTCCGGACCCTGGGATCACGACCTGAGCTGAAGGCTGACGCTTAACTAACTGAGCCAGGCAGGTATCCATGCTACATATTTCTATGTCCTTTGTTTCAGGGTGCTGGTTGCCTTTTCTCAGTATCTCCAGAAGTGCCCATTTGAAGACCATGTGAAATTAGCAAAGGAAGTGACTGAATTTGCAAAAGGTTGTGCTGCTGACCAGTCAGGGGCCGACTGTGGCAAATCCCTTGTAAGTACATTTTGATTTTGAGTATTATTTTTTCTTCTTATCAGTAATCCTGATTAATTCAAAGGAAAAACAATGCCACTTTTGTTTCCTCAATTATTAATTTGTAAACAACTCTCAGAAGTGGGGATAGCCTTTGTTTCTTCTATGGCAGAGATGTTCCAGCTATACCCACAGTTTTAAAAACATTTCTTTGTGAAGAGGACACACAACATTTATAGTATATTTAAGTGGACATTTGTGATTTGTAAAAGTCTCTTTTTAAAATCCGAGGTTTGATTTCTTTTCATTGAGGCTAACAGTAAGAGCATGGCTTTTATCTTCTGGAGACACTCATCTGATTTCTGTGTTGATTTTATTTCTTAGGTAAAATAATAGTACAGTGATATAGTCCTCATTTTAAAGATAGTTATGTTTTTATGTAGAATAAAAAATTGGCATTTATTTATTTTGAAGGACTTTGGACTTTTGGTATTTCCATGTAGGTGTTGAATTAGGGGAGAGGTTTATGTTTCTCTTACCGCTCAACGTGTGTATACCTTTCCAGGGCAAGGCCAGTGTTTATCACTGAAATTTCTCCCCCTCTTTTTTTTTTTTAAGATTTTATTTATTGATTTGATAGACAGAGACCACAAGTAGTCAGAGAGGCAGGTAGGCAGAGGAGGAAATAGGCTCCCCAATGAGCAGAGAGCCCGATGCAGGACTCGATTCCAGGACCCTGAGACCATGACCTGAGCTGAAGGCAGAGGCTTTAACCCACAGAGCCACCTAGGTGTCCCATCTCTCCCCCTCTTATTTCTTTCTCTCTATTTATCTTCCCCTCCAGTTAGAATCAGTACTTTAACTCAGTACTTTTAACACAAAGTTATGGCTATAAATATGAATTTTTAAAAATGTATTTTTCAGAAAATTAATAAATTCTGTCTTCAGCAGTATTTTTCCCTGAAGATCCAATTACTTTCATAATAAAAAATTAATAGGGACAGAAAGAATACATTTAATGGAATGTGTTTTGAGGCAAATGTTTCTAGAATAAAAAAGATCTACATTTTACATAATAATTAATATACAGTCCATTGTGTTACTCCTCAGTTTTTGAATAGTATCTACTTAAAAGTTGGACTTCTCAGAAAGGAGCAGATCCAATGAGAAACTATCTGGATACTTTCTTCCCTACTGTGAATTCACTTGCTATTTAGGGGATTATTTTCCCTTGATTTTTTTTTTTTTTTATCAGCTCTCCTAACCTGTAGCATCAGGTAGAAATAAGCACCATGTTCATTCTTTTGTGTTGCCCTTCTGCCCCACCCACCCTAAATAGTCAGGTGATGGTCAACTCTTACGGAAGTCCCATAGATGGTCAAATCAAGGGAAACTCTCTAACCCTGAGAGAAAAGTATATGTGTACATGATTTCCTAACCAAGGTTTACCCATACTTTCAATTTGTTATACTGTTCTTTGGGTAAAAAGACAATAAATTATCTCCCAGTGACCTGCAGCCTGCTCTCTCTCCACCCAGCACACTCTCTTTGGAGATAAACTGTGTACAGTTGCTTCCCTTCGTGAAAAGTATGGTGAGCTGGCTGACTGCTGTGAGAAACAGGAGCCTGAGAGAAATGAGTGCTTCCTGACCCACAAAGATGATAACCCAGGCTTCCCTCCCCTGGTGATCCCAGACCCTGAGGCCATGTGCACTGCCTTTCAGGAAAGTGAACAGTTGTTTCTGGGAAAGTAAGTCATCTGATTTTTATGCTTCCAAATGAAAAATTATGAAAAAGTCGAGACTTTTAGCCGTTACTATAGTAAAAAATATTCTCGACATTAACGCTTCGAAGCTTTTGTTCTAATGACAATTTTCAAAGCAGTAAGATCTGATACTACAAAATTATCCAGGAGGAAAAAAATGGGATCCAAGAGCTTTTAGAGTTCATTGAAGTAGGACATGATCTGTATACAACAAAACAAAACAAAACAAAACAAAAAAAGGAGAGATTGGCCTGTGATAAAATATTATGGAGATACATATTTAGTTATTCTCAGAATTGATTTCATTTTAGTCAAAAACATTGCATCACCAAAGTTTAACTATTTTACACCTATGTGTGTATATGTACATGTACATATATGTAAAACATATATATGTCTGTACGTAATTTATTTTATTTTATTTTATTTTTTTAAAAATATTTTATTTATTTATTTGACAGACAGAGATCACAAGTAGGCAGAGAGGCAGGCAGGGAGAGAGGAGGAAGCAGGCTCTCCGCGGAGCAGAGAGCCCAATGTGGGACTCGATCCCAGGACCCTGGGATCATGACCTGAGCCGAAGGCAGAGGCTTTAACCCACTGAGCCACCCAGGCGCCCCCTGTACGTAATTTATATATAGAAGTTCAACCTTTCACTGACTTACAGAATGACAGAGGCAAGGTCGTCGTGTACATATTGAGATTAACTGGCAAATTCGATGAGAATGTTCATTACAGTTGTCCCCATACCACTGTTTGCTGTAGAAACATGACTGCCCATTTTTCTTTTTGAAAATGTAGATACCTGTATGAAGTTGCCAGAAGACATCCTTACTTTTATGCCCCGGAACTCCTTTACTATGCTCAACAATATAAAGAAGTTTTCGCAGAATGCTGCCAAGCTGCAGATAAGGCTGCCTGCCTGACCCCCAAGGTATTGTCCGGAGGAACGGGAGGACCAATTCACATCAAGCCTCAGACTGGGAGCATCTCGTGGCTAGATTTAGGGAATTTGTGTCTCTGATACAAACTCCTTTACATGGTCCAAAAAGCATTCCTCCCTATTCTAGGGAGTTTAGTGATGTTGTGAGAGTTGGTGGAGGAGGGGTTGAGATAAATTATATGCGAAACTGAGAACTCAGCAAAGCTATATTTTCTGGGATATTAGTGGACTATGTCTTCCACATTTCCTGTCAGCGCCCTTTTCCTTGGTGATGTCTCTATTCTGGTTCTTAACTACCTAGAGTTTTCCACTAGGACCAGACTGATTTTGCTCTCCCTGCATAGCGAAATAATTATTTGCCAATAGCGGGTGCTTGGGAATTTAGGTGTAAATTATCTCCTTAAATTTTAATTCGGCACAGTCTTATCTGAACTTATGAAGGAGTGCTTTGCATAGAACTTTCCTTTTCTAATTTTTCCCAAATCATTTCTTTTTGCAGATTGAGGCTTTGAGGGAAAAAGTACTGGTTTCATCTGCCAAAGAAAGATTCAAGTGTGCCAGCCTCCAGAAATTCGGAGATAGAGCCTTCAAAGCATGGTATTTTAAACTTAGTTTGAATCTTTATAATGATGTAAGTGGTTATGGTTCAGTTGACAAAAATGTACATTTATATGGCATTTTATGGAGGTACTTTCACATACATCTTCCTGGTTGTTTAAAATGTAGAAATTTGACAGTGGTGAACATCAGAGCATCGGTGACAATTCCTCATTATTTTTTATCACATTTTTTCTAGGTAGTCACAGAATTTAGAAGGTATCTTTTTTTGTCCTTCTAGGACAAATATTTAAATTCCACTTATTTAGAAAGACTAGGGACCTTATTCTAATGATCCACTCTTTCTATAGAGCAGTTGTCAGGGTCTTCTACTTAATTTTATTCCCCCAAACAACACCAATTATCTGGAAATGTTTTTCCTTTTATGTTCTAGTAATTAATTTAGCTATCAGGGTTAGTTCTCATTTTCTCATAGCTCTAGCTCTGTTGTTAATCCCTTGGTTTTGTCTGGTCTCTGTTTTTATATTCCTTCACTGGTTCTAGGAGCGTCCTTCAATTTCTAAGCCAAGAGAAAGCCCCTTTCCCATCCCTCACTTGCTAGTCAACAATGAATCAACAGCAACAAGATATAAAATGAAAATAGCAGACATTCTACAAGCTCCCTAGAAAACATCGTTTGAGCTATCCTTGCCGGCCATCCCTACCCCCATGGCACCAAGATCAACTAACTAAACCAGTAAACAAAACACCCCCAACATGAAACTAAATGCAGTTGAACAGGCTGTGGTTGGTTTGGGGGAAGAAGGAACTTTGATCCCATGGAGGAAATGTTGACATGATTTGGGAAAGCACGTGGATATTAGCCTTTTCCATGTTGGCAGGAAGCTTAGATGCCTCGCTGGATCAATGTCGTGGTTCCAGTTTATAAAATGGTTTCATATGGATTAACTGATGTAATCCTCACCTCAGTCCTTCAGTGTAGCATGCTGCCCTGACTACGGAGAGGCTGAGGTTCAGAGAGGCTACGTAACTTGCCTAGTGTCCCACGGCTAATGAGTGATACAGCCACATCTAGAAGTCGGGTCTGGGCTTCAAACCCGATGGCTCTCCACATGTTGCCCCTTCTAGAATCTCTCTTTGATTTCCGCTTTCATGAATTGCTGGACTTCTATCCACCACGCACACCCTTGCAGTAGCTAATTGTGACCTAGGGAAACATTTTGCTCTCAGATAACCATGTGGTTCAGAACTAGCATTAAAATAAGAACAAATGGATTTTACAAATTATATCTATATGTTATTTTGTCCTGAATTTTCTTGTTTTGAGTAGTATTTTCCTAATGCTTTGACATAAAATATTGCATGTTAATCATGTTTTCATAAGGGGAATTTTCTTTTTAGGTCAGTAGCTCTCCTGAGCCAGAGATTCCCCAAAGCTGAATTTGCAGAGGTTTCCAAATTGGTGACAGATCTTACCAAAGTCCACAAGGAATGCTGCCACGGTGACCTGCTTGAGTGTGCAGATGACAGGGTAAAGAATCCGCAGTATGCTCTGTTCATAACTTGCACACTTCAGTTGGTAGGATCAATTTGCTTAGTATTATCCATGAAGCCGACAGTGGGTTGAGATTGATTTCTATGTCTAATCTGCTCAATTCTGTCCCTGCCTTGTGGTACCTTTTTTTTTTTTTTAACCTGGCTATCCCACTCACTAAATGATCTGACAAACACATTCGCTAATTTGTAATCCTTTCAGTCATATTGTGAGGACAAAGGCTTACATTGGCAGCACCCATCAAGGCAGATTTCCAAGCAGACATTTTTGGGTGGTGGGTGGAGTTGGAGAAGAGCTACTACCTAAAGAGATCTTTGGAAATTATGTAGTTCCCCCCCTTTTTATTCTCTCTTAGTTAACCATCTGTGTTAACTATACACATATTTAGCATGATATCACTTTTCTCCAAACTTAAAAATATGACCAAATACCAGCATCTTAATCTCTCAGAATACTTCCTGGAAAATTTAAGGCAAAAATTTTACATGCGTAAGTAGGGCCTATGACTATGGTCTTGACTAAATTTTCAAAGATCTCTCACATTTTATTTACTTATTTGGTTTCAAAATGCATGAGGGGACTATTTGGAAAAATAGTACTGAGTTTTAATTTAGAAACATAAATGACTTGACAGTCGAAATATAAAATTAATAATAACTGAGATGGCTCCCTGTTACTGACCAGTCTTTTGTAATTAAGTGACAATATTTTAGTAGTTCTGAGTCCCTAGTCTTAGGAACATGAACTGAAAGTATTTATAGGAGTCATGTTGGTATATGTATGGTCTTAGAACACAGTAAACATGTTTTGCCAACATAATAAAGATCTGGGGAGAAAGTGCAGTGATGTCTGTTTACATTGAAAAATTTTTATCGACTTGCTTATAGGCGGATCTGGCCAAGTACATGTGTGAAAATCAGGATTCAATCTCCACTAAACTGAAAGAATGCTGTGATAAGCCTGTGTTGGAAAAATCCCAGTGCCTTGCTGAGGTGGAAAGAGATGAGTTGCCTGGTGACCTGACCCCATTAGCTGCTGATTTTGTTGAAGATAAGGATGTATGCAAAAACTATCAAGAGGCAAAAGATGTGTTCCTGGGCACGTAAGTGGATAAGGAATAATCCTTCCATAGTTTTTAGATGGTCTTGGGATTTCGAAAGATAAACTAGGCTTTCCTTTGACATTGCTACAATTTCCATGTTGTCTGCAATGTTTCTTTATCCTTCCCTCTCCTAGCTTTTAAATTTTGAGGGAAAATTGATTAGTTTAAAAAATTATTATAGATTAATACGTGTTTATGGCAAAAACTCAATCAGTAGAGAAGAGAATAGAGAAGTTTCTATCTTTATTCTGACCTCATTCATTTTCTGGGATATTTCTGGGAATACTCTAGGAACATTTTTGTATACATTAATTATGAACATATTATTCATTTATTTATTCATTCAAAGAGTATTTCTTGAACTTACTATAATAGGTATGTGTGAATATATGTAATACATCTTTATATCGCTGTATTTCTGTATCTATCTACCTGCCATTTATCTATCTATATAAGGAAGTATAAGAGGAATTATGTGGTCTGCTACCACGTGCTTTATATTTGGCTGAACAGACCAAGAGTACAGTAGCATGGCAGGGCAGCATGAAATTAAGTGACAAAATAAATGATTATATGTAATTAGTAAGTGTGGTGGTAAACTTTTCATTCTTATTGTTGGATTATAATAGTGTAATGTTGCTATATATTTTACAAAATTGTATACCCTTCAAGATTTCACTCCTATAAAGAGGAAAAAGAACAATTCAAGAATACATCTCTATTTATTTATCAGAACCCTTTTGAGGTATGTAGTCCCAAGTCACAAAAAATATACATAATAATATCAGGCGTCACTCATCAAACATTTAATATGTGCCACACAGCGTGTGCTTTACAAAGATCATGTCATGTATTTCCTGCAAACCATCTTATGAGGTAGGTACTGTTATTATCCACATGCTACAGAGAAGGGAACTCAGGCTGTGATGGTTTTAATAAGTTGCTTAAGGTGATATAGCAAACTAAGTGGCACAGGCAGGATTTGAATGCAGGGTGCTTTAATTCTGAACTGCAACCCCTTAGCCACTAAGCTTCCCTGCATGGGGTCTAGTCAAATTCAGACCTTTGGGATATGAGTCACTCTTGAGGTGAGTTATGTGATCTTTCTTGCTCATTTGCCCAACGAAATCTATTTTATTTTCACCTGAACTAGGTTTTTGTATGAATATTCAAGAAGGCATCCTGAGTACTCTGTCTCTTTGCTGTTGAGACTTGCCAAGAAATATGAAGCCACTCTGGAGAAGTGTTGTGCCGCCGATGATCCTCCTAGTTGCTATGGCAAAGTGGTAGGTTCTTTAATGGGAAACAGTGTAGCGCTCCCGCTCGTGATCCTTAATAATGAGAAAGGAGAAGTAATCCAAGCATGTGAATTGCTACATAGTGCAATTTAGATCTTTTCTTTCTTTCTTTTTTTTTTTTTTAAGATATTATTTATTTATTTGTCACAGAGAGAGAGAGGGAGAGAGAGAACGCCAGCACTGGCAGACGGAGGCAGAGGGAGAAGCAGGCTCCCTGCTGAGCAAGGAGCCTGATGTGGGACTCGATCCCATGATGCTGGAATCATGATGCTGGGATCATGACCTGAGCCAAAGGCAGCTGCTTAACCAACTGAGCCACCCAGGCGTCCCAATTTAGATCTTTTCTTGACATGGTTTCAATCCTGTGCTTTTAAACCTTACAGGAGGGGTGCCTGGGGGGCTCAGTGGGTTAAAGCCTCTGGCTTTGGCTCAGGTCCTGGGATTGAGCCCCGAATCGAATTGAGCTCTCTGCACAGCAGGGAGCCTGCTTCCCTCTCTCTCTCTGCCTGCCTCTCTGCCTGCTTGTGATCTCTGTCTGTCAAATAAATAAGTAAAATCTTAAAAAAAATTAAATCTTATAGGACAAATAGCTCTGAATAGAATGGTTAATAAGACCTAGAAGAGCCTAGCAAGGAAAGATCTGAAGGGAACAGTCTCTAATTTCACAAATCTTGACTGTTCTTTTTCTCTTTTTTATGCTCCTGAGGACAAAATAAGATAAATTGAAATGTAAGTTAAGAGATTTAGCTTAGATATAAAGTTAACCAGATTCCAAGACTTATCAAATATCAAGAATTAGCATCTTAAGGACAATTATGAAATCTATCCATTTAGAATATTTTCAGATTTGGGGGAAAAAGTGTAGAAATTGCTTTACAAGACATTAAGGAAGGGAAACCTTGAGGATTTTGGCCATATTTAGCTATGCTTTAAGAGGATTTTAACATGTTTAAGCTATTTAACACTCCTGGCATATATAGTGGTTTCCAAACTTTAGAATCACAGGAAAGTTATTCTTTCCTCTATCCAGAACTTACTATATACCAGGCACCATACTGGAGCCTATGACCAAGGTAAAATCTCTTATCTCAGGGAACTCAGAATCCAACTGGACAGCTGCCTTAATTATATAACTATAGCCATAGTTATCATTTACTAAGCTTTTTTTACCTACCAGGCACTGTTTTAATTTCATTAATTTAAATGGTTTGTAGAACAATTCTAAAGGTGAATACCATCTTTATCCCCATTTTCTTTCTTTATTTTTCCTTTTCTCCTTTCTTTTTTGTTAATCCTCATTTTAACAGTGAGGGTTCTGAAGCTTGGAAATACACAATTAGAAAATGAGTCAGATGGCCCGGCTCGAACACCAGCAGTCACAATCCAGAGCCTGAGTAGTCCTAATCTCTTATACTATACACCCTTGCCAAATAAACAGTTTGAACATATTGTGATAGATTTGACATCAAAGATATAATTACATGACTTTGGGCAGAAGGAGGAAGGATCTCATTCTGCCTAGAGTCATGAAAAAGAACCTGTGTGTGGTCCTCAGGTGGAATTCTGTCAACACAATTCTTTTATCTTTCAGCTTGATGAATTTAAACCTCTTGTGGAAGAGCCTCAGAATTTAATCAAAATGAACTGTGACATTTTTGAAAAAATTGGAGAGTATGGCTTCCAAAATACGTAAGTATTTTTGTTTATCAGTTGATTTTTTTTCTTGATCAAGTTGTAATTATTTAAGACATATATATACCACTAATCATGGAAATTTTAATCACAAAAATACATTATATACTTCTAATCTCTCTCCATCAAGAAAGACTAGAGAGGGAGAGATAAAATGATTAATGGGATGGAGAGGCCTATATTTGAGTGCAGTTTAAAAAACTGGCCTCTTGAGATTGAAAAGGAAAATAGCAAATCATGGAATGTAGGAAACGAGGATGCCCCTTGAAGGTTAAGGAATAGCTTATGGGCAAACAACATGTAGCAATGTTTTACAAAGGAGGAAGTGGTAGGCTTTAAATAATAGTAGCTCAAGAAGTAATGTATAAGCTGATGGACTAATGTCCTGATCCACATAGAGCCTTATCTGTGGAGATAAAGATAAGAGACACATCGATTCGATGGATATTTATTGTTTGGTTTACATATGTTAGCACTCTTCCAACTATGGGTGCTAGGTGTAACAACAGTGAACCAGATATCATCTCTTCCCTTGAGCAGATTGTAGCCATACGTGACTTTCGGTGGTGATTGGAATTCTTAGTAAGTGATTATTATGTGTGGGTACCATGCCAGGTTGATTGCATACTTTAATTTAATACTTGCACCATCCTTATGAGTCAGATATAACTTTCCCTGTTTTATAGATGAGAAAACTTACACCTACCTTTCAAATTTAGCAGGGTGCTGATATATATTAAGAGCTCAATAGGTTTTATGGAAAGGAAGAAGCAATAAATAAGTATATTAATGTCACTGAATTATAATAAGTTACTTTCCTAGGATGATACAGCACAGGTGGAAACAAAGATAAGCTCAACTAGTTACTCAGGACAAGGTCTTCCCCTATGCTATTCAACCAACCTGGAGACAAAGATGATTTTATGGATGGATGGTTATTTTAGTTAATTTTGGCTAAGGGTTCTCTGCTTGACCTGCTATGTTAGAGAGAGACAGTTTCTTGTCTGGCTGAACACATGTGAGCGATTTTGTTCCAGGCTCATACTTCGTTATGCCGTGAAACTCCCCCAAGTGTCAACTCCAACTCTTGTGGAGATCTCAAGAAAACTAGGAAAAGTGGGCACCAGGTGTTGTTCCAAACCCGAAACAGAAAGAATGTCCTGTGCGGAAGATTATGTAAGTCTTTCAAGTATAACAAGTTAATGATGATGAATTTTTGCCTTTAGATATGGACGAAGCTAACTATCAGAAACAGGGGTGAACTAACATGCGTGTGCACACACGTGCATGTGTGTGTATTTGGTAGTGGCACCCAGGACTTGGTCACCTCTATTGCCCTGACTGGGGATTTGTACAAGATCCCCCAAATGATAAATTGACCAAAATTCCATGCGTTTTCAATGCTTCATCCTGGTACTTAAAAAACTTTCATATTCTTTGCGGTCTCTTAAAAATGTGTGTCTGTATAAGACTGTTTCCTTCCCACTCCTGTACATATCTGAGGACTCACATCAAATTATTTAAATCAATTATTTTCTCAAGTGAATTATTAAAATGTAGACATAAAGAGAAAATACTTTAAAAAGTCCCTCATTATCTGTAGTTCTAAAGTGAAACAAAATCACTTCCCCCAATCAACCTTGGATTCAATATTGCTAGGTAAAATATAATACATCTTTGGTCCATTGGAAAGTAAAGGGAAAACTATTACTATTTTTCTTTTGAATGTCCGCTCTCCCCCACTGTCCTTTAGCTGTCCTTGGTCCTGAACCGGTTGTGCGTGTTGCATGAGAAGACCCCAGTGAGCGAGAGAGTCACCAAATGCTGCACGGAGTCCTTGGTGAACAGACGACCATGCTTTTCTGCTCTGGGAGTTGATGAGACATATGTTCCCAAAGAATTTAATGCTGAAACATTCACCTTCCATGCAGATTTATGCACACTTCCCGAGGTTGAGAAACAAGTGAAGAAACAATCGTGAGTAGTATTTCATTACTGTAAGCATTTAGAGTCTTGAGAGTGAGAATTGTACATTGAAATGTGTAACCTTTTCTGAAGTAGTGATAATTTTTTTTGGAAAATAGTATTTAAGTATTGATCTTAGTAAGCTGATAAAAATGTCAAGAATAAAATGGATAGCTTTTTGTTTTCTTAGCAATAAACCTTTATATTGGAATCTTCCCTACAAATCATTCAGATTAGTCTTGTGGATAAAAGCTACAGTGGAATAAGGTCTTAAGAAAAGTCCAGTAGAAAAAGATGAACAATTAACTGATGGATTTGTGCAAATGGCAAATTAGTAGAAATCATAGGAGAATTTATTTCTAGGCATGAATGATTATTTTAAGTTTGTTCTATGGCAAGCCACAGACACGGCAAATCCTCAACATATAACTTTTGAGAATGCAAGTTGGGTGAAAAACATCTAGAAAAATGAGTTCTGAGGCTGTACACCCTATTGCTGTCACAGGGGTTAGAAGTACATGAAATTTAGCACCATATGTTATCATCTTGGGGATTCTAATCATAGCCATAGACTTATGAGTAATAGTGCAAAACCCTTTTCTCTCTAGCATTATTATCTTTGTGGATGTCAATGAACTAGAACCACCAGCTCACATAAGTTTGGGTAGTTTTATTACCTATGGCCTCCCCAGTATTAACTAAATGGGATAAATTTCACGGACCAAATATAAAGACTCTCAGATTAGAAACTTTTAAATGGAGTCTAACAAGATAATTAAACTTTTTTAAACATCTTAATTTAATTATTTTTTTTCAGTGTTCCAAGATTCATTGTTTATGCACCACACCCAGCGCTCCACGAAATACGTGCCCTCCTTAATACCCACCAGCAGGCTCACCCATCCTCTCACCACCCTCCCTTCCAAAACCCTCAGTTTGTTTCTCAGAGTCCACAGTCTCTCATGTTTGTCTGCCCCTCCGATTTCTTTTAAGAAATCAGTTTTAGCTCTTAAATCACTAGAAAATTCAATTCACTATGGTATAAAATTTTTTCTTTGTAATATGCTATAACTTCTAAAATCTGAATAATGTATAAATGCAATGACATATCCTTCCTAGAGACTTACTGACAAGAGATCTATTGACTTATTGAGATTTATTGATATTACATACATCGAACAGTTTACATTGATTATCTCATTTGATCCTTCCACCAACCCTATGAAGATGGCTTTTATTCTCCTCATTAAGCAAATGAGAATATTAAATCTTGTAGTGGTAAGCCTAGGCCTCAAGCTCAGAGTTGCCTGGCTCTAAGACTTATAACCTTAAACAATAATACAACTGTCTTTACCATCTCCATTTTTCTCTTTCCCTTTTTAAAAACATCGATGCATATTTGACACACAATGTTACATTATTTTCAGGTGTACAACGTAGCGACTTGACCAGCCTGTACATTATGCTGTGCTCCGCATAACTGTAGATACCATCTGTCACCATACAGAGTTACTACAGGACCATTGACTCTATTCCCTATGCTGTGCCTTTTAATCCTGCAATTCACTCATTCCATGTCTTTCTTTATGTAAGTCAACTTTTTTCCTGATCTTTGTTGCTGTTGTTTTGTTTTCATTCAAATGCAGTGCACTTGTTGAGTTGTTGAAACACAAACCCAAGGCAACTGATGAACAACTGAAAACTGTTATGGATAATTTTGGAGCCTTTGTGGACAAGTGCTGCGCAGCTGAAAACAAAGAGGGCTGCTTCTCTGAGGAGGTACTGGAGTCACTTCGTGGCAATATGGCTAATTTCCTTTCTTGTTGCATTTGATCTGGCCATGGCTTAGGGGATTATATAACCGAAGGACACAGTACATTCAGGACCAGAATCTTATTCCAGTTATACAGAGAATTACACAATTATCTAACAAAATTACTTAAATGTCTCTCATTTTTTATCTCCTGTTGCATATTAGTAGATGTTTCTAGTATTTGTTCTTTTTCCAAGGTTGTGGTGTTTATGAATATAGATAGAAATATTTGTAAGGCTCCAATCTTTGAACCAAAATATTAATTTATTGAAACATGTTCTTGAAAAGTGCTGGTTTGTGATTGGGTTTAATCTGAGTTTGATGTTATAGCTTAATTGAGGAAATTTATTTAAGTGTCTGAATCATTTAATATTTCCCCTATGACTTGAGGGTGATTTTTTTTATTCCTTTGGGAACAATGGATGTCAGTAAGCTTCCTTGTAGAAATTCTGGTACTAAACTGGAATTAAAGAATGGGACTCATGTAAAATCAGTTTATAATCACAAGTGGCTGTATAAATGTTAACTTTTTATTGTAATAGTGATGCTTACATTTTCCCCAAATCTGTCATTTCTCTGTATTCAGGGTCCAAAACTTGTTGCCACCGCTCAAGCTGCCTTAGCCTAAAAGAACATCATCACAAACATGTCAGGTAACTATACTTTGAATTTTTGTTTTAAAAAAGTAATTATAAAGAAATAAAAAATTATATATATTATATATATATATAATAGTTATATATTATATATATAATTATATATATAATAGTTATATTATATATTATATAATATTATATAATTATAATAGTTACTATTAAAATGGCAAATATTGACAACCATTTGCCAAGAGCCCCATAGACCAGTACCAGTCATGTCTAAGATCTTTATATATACTAACTTATTTAATTCTCAGAATAGTTGCCTAAATTGAGTGTCATTATTTTTCCCATTTTTCAGATGAGAAAATGAAGGCACAGATAGACATGGGTTCCATAATTTACAAGGACAACCCTGCTCTTGAGAGGTGGATCCACAATTCAAAATTCAAACCAAAGCTTGAGAGTTAGCCAGTGTCCCGTTCTGACCTATTGGGACACAGTAGACAGAACCATTCAACTGAGCAGTGGTTTCGCAGTGGGCATTTTAGGTATTAGGCTGGACCATATGAAAATGCATTTTTTAGGGTAAAAAACAGTTGAATTGTTCAATCCAACGGTCCAGTAGAAGACTAATTTCATTAAAGAGTATGACAGACCTACCTTATGTGAACTTGCACTTTATAGTGAATAACTTGCTACTAAGGCCCACTTTAAAATTTAAATGTTTGAACATAAACATATTTCACCCATTTTGGTTGTCATATTTTGGGGGAAATTAAAAAAGAGGATATCAATTCTCTTTTTTAAAGCAGATTGTCCAACTATTTTCTAGCATGAATTATTTTCATATTTTCCAAATTGACATGAGGTCTGTCCCCACTGTGAGGTTTTCACTTGAAGCCTGAGGAGATGATGACATCAGTGACAAAGGGAGGACTTTACAATATTATTGGTGTGTCCTCTCCCCTAGCCCAAGAGAAGAATTCAGAGTCCAGGACAGGCTGAATGATTTTCTTTGGTGGAAATTGCAGGAAGACAATCCAAGCAATTCAATATTCATTTGAATAGATTCCAAAAACTCATGCCGCTTTGCAAACAGTACTTATATTTGTCTTTTTGTCTTTCAGTCTGCCCTGAGAATAAGAGAAAGAAAGAGAAATGAAGACCTAGAGCTTACTCATCTGTTTTTCTTTTCTGTTGGTGTAAAACCAACCCTTTGACTAAAGAACACAAATTTCTTTAAACATTTTTGCCTCTTTTCTCTGTGCTGTAATTAATAAAAAATGAAAAGAATCTAATGTTGTTGTCTAGGACTGTTATTTTTCACAGATGTATTGCCATCCTGAAAATTTTGTGGGTTCTGTGAATATCCCACTGTTCTTTCTTTTCCTACTTCCGTCTAGTTCTTTAGGGGCTGATTAAAAGAAACATCAATAATCTTCTGAGTTATGGATCATAAGCATTCAAAGGAATATTTTAACATTATGATAATTCTGAATAAAAGGATGTAAGCTGTTATAGGCTTTTCTTTACTACTAGGACTAAGAAATGTGAGGTACAAAGAGGATAGATATGATTGTAAGGATGGTTAATTGAATTAGGGAGAAAAACTGAGCCTCAAAAAAAAAGTGAATCAGTTTAGGATGGCAATACATGAACAGTTTAAGAAGCTTAAGCAGTTTGGAGAAGCATTGTTGGGGGAGGACCAGGAGATCTAGACAAAGGTACTATAAAGACTGAGCAAGATATCTAGGACCGAGGGAGTGCAAGAGTTGGGAGATAAAATGTTCTTGTAAGAACTGAGATGTTACACCCAAAACTGAGCCTCTTGCCCCTGTTCCCAGAGGTAAACACTGATATCAGACAATTATCTATGAATTTACATACCTAAAGTTATTTATAGCCTTATTAATTCATGTGCTTCAGAAATTTTTATAGAACTGGTTTCATATGCACCTGCCCTCTACAACCTGCTTATTTTGCCCTAGTAATGATGCTTTATAGTTTCATTTTAAGTATGAAGCTTACAAAAGAAAAAAATCTCCTTCCATTTCTGGAATATTGTAACCCACAGCCCTCCAGCTCCTAACCCTACCCACTCCACCCACTACCTACTTTGGCCTCACCACTGACTATATCAAATAATTTTCCACATTGGATGCAATCAACACAAAGTGGGGAGAAGGCGAGAAGTGGAGATGGTAGGCACTGGCTCGTTGAGACTCTCAAGACAGATTTAGAAAATTTTGAGTAAGATGCTTTCCCAGAACTGGACACACAAGGACCAAGTCTGCCTGACCTCTCTGGATGGTATTGTCACTCAGCGAGTGAAGGGGGACTAAATCTTTTGGAGAAAGATGCTTCAAAATATGGAACTCCCAGAGATCAGTTTCCCTGCTTCCTGAGGGTTCAGATTTCCCTGGAGAGCTCAGACGTTTGAGTCTGAGTGGTCCAGGAGCCCCAGGCCTGTGCACAGCTGACAGAACAGCCTGGCAAGCACATTATTCTGGCTGGGTGGCTGTTGCAATGTGCCTTTGCTGCACGGTGCAAAAATTTGGGCCACCAGAATGGTGCAGACACGCTGATGTGTGTGTGTGTGTGTGTGTGTGTGTGTATGAGAGAGAGAGAGAGAGAGAGATGGTCTTCTCTTCCTTTCATATGAGGGAGCACATGCTATTCATATGATTTATTGCCAGGGATGTTAGGATTAAGCACTTGGTTAAGGTAGCGTTTGCCAAGTTTTTCCAGTCTAAAGTTACTATTTTTCCCTTTCCATATTCTATTTTCAAAAGTCCTTCTCTAAATCTGGCCTACACTCAAACTGAGGGAGGGAGAGGATGAAGCTCCTAAAAGGGGGTAGTGTTGACATATATTATTTAGAATTCTTCTGTAGGAAAGATTTGTCTTTTTGCTCCATTTATTTATTTATTCATTTTATAATAGTATGAATTTGTGTATATTTACTTTGTACTTTGGGTTATAATTCAATGTTACATTATGTCTTTTGTTGCTCAAATTATTTCAGCTTTGGCCTTTGTGAGTTCTTTCAGTTTAGCTTCTGTGTCCCTCTGACCTGCCCCCCAAACTTGGTTTTTCGAGCACTTCTTTACTTTCTGGCATTTTGAGATGCTTCAGGCTCATCTTGTTATTTTCCCTTTCCCAGGCCTGGAAACAGCCATTTCTTCAAGGAGCATTAGTTCTATTGAATAGATAATGGTATTTAAACAATAATCTGAGCACTGGTTGCACACGTTAATGTGGTCTCACTGCTTCTAGACTTTTTCATGGAAGAGAGCTAAGAAATGTGGGTTTGTGTACTACTCCTGTACACACATATACCTGTAGTTATTCTGTATTATCTATCATAAATCCATCTATCTATCTATCTATCTATCTATCATCTATCTACAGGTGAGTTCATACTGATGTCTCTGACTACTTCCAGAAACATGAAGTTCATTCAAGCCTTCCTTTATTGCATATTTGTTACTTGCCTTTTTGAAAGTGACAAATTTGGCTCCCATTACCTACCATGCATGTACTTATTTGTTCAACCTTGGGATACATATTAAGAAGTTTCAGAATTATTGACCCATACCTCCATATGAAGCAAATTTACCAGCTAGAGTACACTGTCTATATACCTTTTAATTTCTAGTCAAAACCCTATTTTTCAAAGGTTCTTAGTTCCGTTTTTCTTCTGTCTTCTTCAGTGAGGTTGTGTCTTCTGAGTTCTCGTTGAATCATTCACTCACAATGGATGCAAGATGAATTTAGGGTCTGGGAGATTGACTGACTTTTGGCTTGAGTGGCATGCATGGGCCCATCCTGCAGCTTTTTTCTGTATGTGTTCCAATAAGATAGCTTCTGTCTACCATACACAAAGGTGGTAGGTGGTGACAGATGTCCTTTATGTACTCCCTTCCAACAGCACCCAGGGTGGTCACTCCCATCTCTCCACAAACAACACATCAAGTGTCAGGTAGTCTTCAGGAGTGTACATGTCTATCTGTTTCAAGGACTTTGGAGACAGTTGCTCTGCAATGCCACTAGGCCCTTCCAGTTGGTGTCTTCTCTTACCTGTCAGTTTGGTCCTGTCATGTTCCCCTGCCAACTCTCCTAAACCCTACCACATATCACTTGTAGGAATGGAATCACTCTTCTTGTTTCATCTATCATCCCTGTTGGTGGTTGTGTTTGGAAACCGGGAGTGCAGTTAACATTGAAAAAGATTGCATTCTACAAATGCAGTAATTATGATCAAAGAATTCAGTAGAAAATATGGGTGGAAGATCTGCTGATCTATGTTTATGCCAAGAGAGTCATAATGATAAATTTAAGATGACCAGAGACTTGCATTCGTGGTTATCATCAAAGAAGCACAATGATAGCATCCAAGAGAATCACTGGAAGCCAGAATTCATGGTGACATGATGAATGATGCATCATTGTAAATAATGATGCAACCAGTACTATATTAAATAGATGATAATTGAAAACTACAGAGGCAAGAAGGGAGATTTATTTGTGTCAAAAAAATTAGACTCCAAGGAGCCATCACCTCATGAATACTAACAGCATTGCTACATTTCTTTCGAGAAGGCAGATAGAAAATTAGCCAGGAATGAGATGCATTTGAATAAAGAAGATAGTACCAACTAAGAGATGGCATCTGGACCTGAACAGGAACATACTCTGTCTGGACATGAGGAAGAACATTCATGTACACTGACTGCACCATAAACAAGCATGTATGTATCACTTCTCTCTCTATTCATTATTTTACATCTCAAGTAATAAATTAGTACATGTCACATGGGCTCATGCTGGTGTTACATAAATCCAGAGGACATTAATATGGACAAAGATGTGAAGAATACCACCTGGAGTTGAACAGCACAGGCCCCGTTATTTTTATTACTATTGTTAACATTCTAGGGATTTGGATTCTGAAGGGGTGGTTGACAGTGTGATGAGCACTGTTTTATACCAATGTGTGGGCTATGTGGACATTGCACATGGAATCACACATTTTCCACACTTGTTTCTCACCTGAAGACTCTCTTTGTTCCTTTTCAGCCACCTTCTGAGGTGATTAATTTTCCTATCTCTTCTTGTACCTTCCCTTCAAGATTCCAAGAAGTTTGAACTTCATACTATTCCTTAACACATCATACTTTTTAAAATTTTTAATTTTTTTAATTTAAATTTTTTAATAAACATATAATGTGTTTATATCCCCAGGGGTACAGGTCTGTGAATCGCCAGGTTTACACACTTCATAGCACTCACCATAGAACATACCCTCCCCAATGTCCATTACCCCACCCTCCTCTTCCGACCCCCCTCCCCCCAGCAACCCTCAGTTTGTTTTGTGAGATTAAGAGTATCTTATTGTTTGTCTCCCTCCTGATCCCATCTTGTTTCATTTATTCTTTTCCTACCTCCCAAACCCCCCATGTTGCATCTCCACTTCCTCATATCAGGGATATCATACGATAGTTGTCTTTCTCCGATTGACTTATTTCACTAAGCATGATACCCTCTAGTTCCATCCACATCGTTGCAAATGGCAAGATTTCATTTCTTTTGATGGCTGCATAGTATTCCATTGTGTATATATACCACATCTTCTTTATTCATTCATCTGTGGATGGGCATCTAGGTTCTTTCCATAGTTTGGCTATTGTGGACATTGCTGCTATAAACATTTGGGTGCACATGCCCCTTCGGAGCACCACATTTGTATCTTTAGGATATATACCCAGTAGTGCAATCGCTGGGTCATATTTTTTTTTAAAGATTTTATTTATTTATTTGACACAGAGAGAGAGAGAGAAAGAGAGAGCACAAGTAGGCAGAGAGGCAGGCAGAGAGACGGGGGGAAGCAGGCTCCCCGCTGAGCAGAGAGCCTGATGTGGGTCTTGATCCCAGGACCCTAGGATCATGACCTGAGCCAAAGGCAGAGGCTTTAACCCACTGAGCCACCCAGGCACCCCACACCATGCTTTTTTATGGGTGCTTTTTTCCTTCTACCTGAGATGTCTTTCTCTCTCTCTTTTTTATTTGCTTAATCTAACTCAAAAGTCACCTTCTTTGAGGAAACTTCCCTGCATTAAGCTAGTCACTTCTTTCCCTGGTGCCCCTTCACTTTTTGAACTTGAATTATTATAGCATTAATACTTTATTATAGTTATGGTAGATTTTATATCTACTTTAAACATGTAAAATCTGAGTCCTAGACCTGGAATTTGAACACACATGGTGCGGACTCTTAGGAGCAAGCTCATTTAATGGTATCTGTTCATTTATATCTCTCTCTTCAACTAGATAGTTTTCACCAGAAGGGACACAAATTGGAAGTTCCTGTATCTCTCCTGGCACTTAACATAACCTGGTACATAATGCATATTCAATAAAAATTAGAAGAATAAATTGATTTATGCTAAGTGTTATAAATATTCTAAACTACAAATCATGGAATATTGGCTTACAATAATTTCTTGAACTTCCAAAATAGTAAATGTAGAAAAATGAATTTTATGCATATTTGAATCATGCATTTGTGATTTAGGATAATAACAATGAAACATTTTATTTAAAAATGTGAATTAATGAAGATTACCCCAAATTACAGTACATCCAGAACTGAATGTTTATAGCTGATTGACCTAGTGATGTTCCATATGATGGTGTCACTTTTGCATTAGCTCAATTGATCTAAAATTATTCAAATTATCTCTCAGGTGAGTAACTGACAAATAAGTACAAGAAAGAGTCGTATGACACAAAAAAAGTGCTTTAGCATTTTGCGATATGTCTTTTAGAAAAGGTAGAATCTTTTTTCTGACTAATAAATTATTTTTGTTTATAAAATGTTATGTATGTGGTTGGCATATAGATTGATGCATTTTGTCCACTTAATTCATGTGAGCCTCATGTAATTTCTTTAGCACCAGACTATTAACAGTTACCAGGGCAACATATGAAAAATACCACGCGCAAATGAACAGATCCTTTTTCCATATTTACTTTTTGTCTCCACTCAGGTCTTACTCAATTCTGTCTGTTGCATATTTCTTCACTCAGTGTTGCATATTTCTTCACTCAGTCAATTGATACCTGCACCCTAAGGGCTGTTTCCTTAAAGATCTGGTCTCAAGAATTTCAAAGGGGGAACTGAATTAAAGACAGTGTCACTGGAAACTAAGGAGCAGTATCACGGGGGTGTAGTAAGTGGCCAAGAGGAAGTCCACCCTGTGTGGGTGGGTGAAAGCTCTCACCCACCCCCCAGTAAAGTAACTGGCCTAGTGATGTGAGGAACCACACAGCTGAGTATCACAAGCACTTCCAGCGATGGAAGGAGATATCAACAAGGCAGAAGAACACTCTGAAGTTCCAGATACAGTCAGTCCATGCCTTTGGGCTTGGCACTTGGGCACAAGAGCAGACGCCATGAGGGAGCAGTGTGCAGAGTTAGCTCCAGTGGCTATCAAGCAGAACATCTGCCAAAATTAAGAGGACTCTGTATCCCTGGAAAGACGATCCCTTGATTTCTGTTTTTTAAAATTGCAATAAGAAAAAAAATGTAGATCATGACCAAAAATATCCAGATATTAGAGCTATTGCTTTTTTTAAAAATTTCTTTTCAGCGTAACAGTATTCATTGTTTTTGCACCATACCCAGTGCTCTATAAAATGCGTGCCCTCCTTAATACCCAACACCTGGTTCCCCTAACCTTCCACCCCCCACCCCTTCAAAACCCCTCAGGTTGTTTTTCAGAG
>PISX010012819.1:0-59207 GCA_004024625.1 Mellivora capensis
CCATAAGTGACTCTTAATCTCACAAAACAAACTGAGGGTTGCTGGGGGGAGGGGGCCGGGAAAGGTGGGTGGGGTAATGGACATTGGGGAGGGTATGTGCTATGGTTAGTGCTGTGAAGTGTGTAAACCTGGCGATTCACAGACATGTACCCCTGGGGATAAAAATTTGTTTATAAAAAATAAAAATTAAAAAAAAAAATTTGTTGATACCAAAATATCTTGTTCATGTATATAAATAAATGGAGAAATACATGGAATTTTATTTTAAGAATCTTACCCAATTTTTGAACTCCCTCTAGATTCTATGCCAAAACAACCTTACTGTGATCAACTACTATTTTAATACTTCTATCAGTTGGTGAGGCAATTAATTCCTCCTGGTGATTCAGCTAGTTTCTCCTTTTATTTACTGAAAGCAATTATGTGGAAGACACTTCACACAAAGAGGATCTGTTCCCAGTCATTAGCAATCTACTTCCTCAGCCTCTAGGACCTATACCCAAAAAGCTCTACCAAGTGCTGTCGAATCATCCTTAATCAGACCTACCTCTTTGATTTATAGACCCCTATTTAAACTGATTTTTTTTTCAGAGATAGAAAATAAAGATACTAATCCCAAATACATTTTTAATATACAAAACATGCTTATTTGCTTTAAAGATATTTCCATTGAAACCTTGGTGCTCCAAATTTATTCAGTTAAAAAGAACCCACCTTGGGCACCTGGGTAGCTCAGTGGGTTAAAGCCTCTGCCTTTGGCTTGGGTCATGGTCCTAGGGTCCCGGGATCTAGCCCCGCGTCGGGCTCTCTGCCCAGCAGGGAGCCTGCTTCCATTCTTCTCTCTCTGCCTGCCTCTCTGCCTACTTGTGATCTCTGTCAAATAAATAAATAAAATCTTAAAAAAAAAAAAAGAACCCATCAACCAACCAAAAATCTGATTTATCAAACAAGTCAGATAATTTGTATTTGCTTTGTTTCCAAGAGCCTGATTCATTTCATTTTGAATAAATGTGTTAAAATGTATTCCTGCCACAATTAAATGCCTTCCAAAGTTAAACAAATGATAAGTGGACAGAAAGGTCACTGAAGCAGAACTTTGCTCCTCAGTACTGCCCTTCAGCACTGCCCCTCAGTACTAGCCCTTGGTACTGATCCTCAGTACTACTTCTCAATACTGCCCTTCAGTGTTGCTTCCTGATACTCTCTTAGTTTGGTCCTCCTGGCCTCTCCCTTGAAGGAATGCAGTCTCTACCACAAAGATGATGTTAAGCAAGAGTGATATCACTCCCATCCCTCATTCTGTAATATACAACAACTGAAACTGGAACATTCCAAGAAGGATCCAGATAGCTCATGTTTATTTTTTATTTTTTTAAAGATTTTATTTATTTATTTGACAGACAGAGATCATAGGTAGGCAGAGAAGGAGCCAGAGAGAGAGGAAGGGAAGCAGGCTCCCTGCTGAGCAGAGAGCCTGATGAGGGGCTTGATGCTAGGACCCTGGGATCATGACCTGAGCCAAAGGCAGAGGCTTTAACCCACTGAGCCACCCAGGCACCCCCAGATAGCTCATTTTTAAAGTCAAGCTTTCCTTTTATCAGAAATACATAAAAGTTAGGAAAAGACATCGTTAGAATCATGGCATTTGGCTAAAGGTTTGGTGGTGGTGATGTTTTGGACCATCTTTCATACTGCAAAAGATTTTGCACAACAGGGACAATGAACCATTTGGAGTGATGGTACATCTTTCTTTTGTAAATGTCCAAGTGAGAACTGTACAGGAGAAAGTGGAGAAAGGAAGGACCACCTAACTTGACTGCAGGCAGATGCATTTTAGGGAGCAGTGCCTAAGAAAGATGAAGATACAGACATTCATTCTTTTCCCACAAAACCTTGAAAAGTATTTGTGTACCCCCATGGGTAAGTGTGCCCCAGTTTGAAGATTTTTGCTCTAAGGTGTAAAGTGAAGACGTTTCTGAATGTAACTTATCAGAGGAGGCCATTCGTAGAATTTAAGAAGTTTTGAAGCTGATGATAGGAATCGTAATTTTAGGAAATCTGGAAACGGCTCACATTAGTTCATGAGACATCTTCCATAGTGGGCCCATGTGTATCAGTATCTGTGCCTACTAAGGAAGAGATGCAAAATTCACAGGCTATGGTGCTCTGAGAAAAAACCCTTCCTTAAATATGCTTTACTTTCATTTAAACATGATGAAAGCAAATAACAGAGGTTTGTTCATGTCAACCACAGACCTATGAAACTTTCCTTTTGAGGATGCTGTAGAGAGGGAAATGTGGCTACTGATCTTTAAACGAATCCATTTATCTCAGCTCCTTGGTGCAAATTTATTTATCAAATTTCTCTTTGACAATGCTGGTGCTCTGGAAATCCTTGTCCCCATAAGGTGATGAGAAAAAAAAAAGTTGAGTTGCAAAACTGTCTTCAATTCTCTAACTTCTCCTGTATAACCCATGAACTTGTAATTAAAAATATGCTTTGCAGAGACTTAGAAAAGTGAAGTCACATTTGCATGGTATACTAGCCTTTTCTGTCTTTTATATGATAGAGTGCTTTAAAATTTCATTTTCTCCATTTGACACATGTATACCAATGGAAGCCAAACTGCTTACTTCACTAAATTAACATTAAAAATACCTACTGAAAGTTACACATCAAAAAATAATTCTGCTCACCAGAGTGAAATTGCATTAAAATTAAGCACAAAAAGTTCAGATAGAATGCAGAAAACATGATCTATTTCAAGGGCAGGGTATTTTGATAGGTCAAAATATTTGACAACAATGTACCATGTGCTTACTCTGAGATTTTTTTTTTAATACGTGACACACGTTTTAGAAGTCAGAAGGACTTTGGGGATAATAATCTTCCATGAAAGACAAGATCCCTCCTAAAATGCCTGAGAGATAGACAATCTCTACATAGATACTGGGCGTAGAGTGCAACTTGCCTCACCAGGAAGTCTGTTCCTTAAGGCATCTTAGAATGATTGGTAACCTATAATTCTCCCCTGTATTAAAGGTGTCTCAAATTTCTACTCTTTCTTCCATGTGATCCTGCCAATGCAGAATGTGGTAAGGCAACTAGTACTTTAAAAACAGGTAACTAGCATTTTAAGAAATAGAATAAAAACATCTACTTCTTTTATCATCTATTTATTTCTCAACCCATCCAGTTTGGTTTTGGTCCTCACAATTTGCCTGAAATTGTAAGACATCCACAGTGATCTCCAGATAACCACGTTTATTTGCAGTCATATGTCTGACAACTACGAATGAATACCTTTCCTTAAATGTAAACCCTACTTTAGCTGGCCTCTTCCCTATCTCTTCTCTCCTTTCCACAGCCATACTTTGGAAACTTTCTTCTCATCCATACAAATTACCTCAAAAAGTTACTTGTTTAAAACAATAATGAGTATGAATTTTCTTTCCATGTTGGTGGGTCAGGAATTGGGGGCAGCTTAGTTGGGTGGTTCTGACACAGGCTTTCTCCTCAGTTTGCTGTTGAGTTGTCCGCACCACTGCAGTCATCTGATGGCTTGACCGAGGTTGGAAGATTCAGTTCCAAGATGGCTCTTCCACATTTCTGGCACACTGGTGGTAGTTGTGTGTGGGAGGTCTCAGTTCCTCACCTCCTGGGCATCTCCAATGATTGCTTGCATGTCCTTGTGCCATGGCAGCTAACCTCCCCCAAAGCAAGTGATTCAGGAGAATGATATCTTTTATAAGTTCCAGACCCTTTTTAATAAGCCCTCCATGTTTTTATCTTATTGTTCACCCATGACCCCAGGTAATTTAATTCCAAAGATAAGATGATTTTAATGTGAAACAAAGGTACAATCCCCATATAATATTTATTAACACATCCAGCTTAGGGTTACTAAGGTAAAAATTCCATGTCTACAGTGAAATTTTCTTAAACTTCTTTTGGTCAAAGAAAATGCTCCTACCCTGTTCCCCTCCCCATCCTTCCCCATAATATCACTAAACTTGTCCTAGTCTTTCGGTTCTGTGTACTTTGCTTTTTGAAACAATGAACCTGTTCAAATTCAGATCATTGGGTTGTGCTTAACCCTATAATTTGTCGAAGATCATATTGAACAGGTTTTGTCTGAAGTGTTGGAACCGTGCCCCTCAGGATGGACTTTATGGTTAAGTAGAACAGTTCAGATCATTGGGTTGGGCTTAGCCCTATAATTTGTCGAAGATCATATTGAACAGGTTTTGTCTGAAGGGATGGAACCGTGCCCCTCAGGATGGACTTTATGGTTAAGTAGAACAGATACCTGCCTACATGTTCCAGTCTAAGAAAGAAAGAAAGAAAAGAAAAGAAAAAAGAAAAAAAAAAAAAAAGAAAAGGGAAGGAAAGGAAAAAAAAGAAAGAAAGAAACCTAAAATCTTTATAAAATGCAACTCCTATAGAGGCCCCACCCCCAAAATTCCCATTCTACTCTTTAGATCTTTACCTTCTCTCTTAACAATGTTGATTGAAAAGTAATAGACCAAGCTCTGCATCTCACCTCTAGGTGGTTCATTGTGATAGTCATCATACTTCAAGGTTTAAAGCCTTTGCTCCACAAAATGAATGGATGACCTGTTTTGATTAAGGGTAGGGACATTAGGGACATTTAAGAAAAAACAAAACAAAACAAAACAAACAACTTAGGGCTTGGTATGGTGCTGAGGTCAAGTTAAACCACTGAAAGTGAGGCACTAGTTGTCAGGGGGTGGAAGAGCATTTTAGAAATAAGGATGGAAGAGGACCAAGGGAGGACTGAAGGGTAGGGGAGGTCCTGGGATTTATATGTCATCCATTTACAAGTTCAGGAATAGATGACTTTCCATTGTGCTGTGGACACTTCTGGCCCACCTGGTCTGATGCCATCAGGGGTGGTTTTGCACTGACCTCCACACAAGACCAAGGTTAGTGATGGGAGCTGATATGACCCTGGTAACTATAAAATGGTCCAATACCTACTAACTCTCAGCAACTCAAGAGGCATTTCTTGCTTGGTCTTTTATTAAGTACCTGGCTGGGCTAACTGACGATATCAGAGCCTTTATGACAACTGAAGTGAAGCCACAAAGTACTCATGATGAGCATAACAAGAAACCAAGATGTTGGCCCACACATATAACTCTTTATAGTTTGCGTCTATGCTCTTTTTTTAATTTTTATTAGGTCTATGTGGACTGTGATGATAGGAAATCCAGAATGTATTTGTTCCAGGCAGTTGCTTATCACTTTGTCTACTGTAATTTAGAAACAGAAGGAGTTACCATTTTTCAGGAAGAAAGAAATTAAATGTCAAAAGTTAGTTGTTTTCTCCATATGCAATAATGCTTTCTCTTTCCCATCTTTGTGCAGGAAATATAACCTACGATGATTTGAGAACAATATAATTCATACCGGTTTCCAATCTCACAACTGACTTTAAGAAAATGCCTTCAATTATTTTTGGAAAACATTTAGCCCTGAAAGGAGATGATGATAATCTATTGTTCTTTCAGCAGCTAGTAGTTTTTGAATGGCCTCCATCACCAACAGATATGGCAGGTTTAAATCAGCAACATAAGCCTGTCTATTCCAATGTACTGTCGAATATAAAATCCAACACAGAGAAGCATCATGGCAGTCACAAAAAAATATGTTTATTTCAGGGCCATATGCTCATAATAAATAAACTGACAGGAAGTCTATTCACTTCAGATCAACAGGCATTGGCAAGTACTAGAAGATTTTTAAAACAGACTCCAGAGTTCCACTTTAGCAGGATTTTAAAAATAAAAAACAAGAAGACATTCTTCAATGGCACAGCCAGAATTCCAAATCATTGAACTGAATAGAGGGTAATTTATGAAGAAGGTGGAATTTGAGCTAAATTTAAAACAGTGGGACATATTTTGTTATACAAATGAGAGACAAAGGTATCTCTGAGTATGGGGAGTGACATGAAATAACCAAAGAGACAGAAATGGATAATATGTGTAGAAAGAGACCAAATCACTGCCTATTAGACGGGAAGGGAAGTCCATTCAAGAATAAGGTTGATGTTAGAAATCTATTTAAGAACCTCAGTGGTAAAATTGGGCTTTTGGATTAAGTTACTATAAAGTATGATATGCTTTTGAGTAGTAAAAGGCTCAGAGAATTTAATCTGGAACTCTAGGATGACTGTACTGAGAGAGAGCACATCTATAGGGGACAATCACATTGAGCCTGGGGTTGAGACTAAGATACATGGACCAGGGCCATGGCCATGGGAAAGGAGACTAAAGGCTTACCATGAATAAATACACTCTCATTTTCTGTTGCAAAGTTTGGGTTATTTGTTTATATACAAAAAGTTAGTTGGGGGTAACTACATGGACATGTGCAAGGAGATGGAGACTCCAGCTGGGGCCAGTGTTACCCATGAGTGTCAGCCTCCTGGGCTCTCTTCTGCTGCTTGACAATGTCAAGGTTTCACTTGTCTATGACTCTCCTACCTTCTCTCTACATAGCACACCCCACCACTGCATCTCTACATGGGTGGTTCGTCTTAATCATCAGGTCTTAGCTCAAATATCACCTCCCCAAGAAAGCACAGTCCCCCAGTCCAAAGAATCATGGATTTCCTTCGTTCCATTTCACATCCTCAACTCACCCAGTATGCATCTAGGACTATGGTGATACTATGTATCACCATATCACTATGGTGAAAGTTATCACCATAGTGATACTTTCATGTTAGACTGTATATTTGCTTATTTCCCTGTCTAATAGAACATAAGATTTAAAAGAATTAGGGGTCTTTATTGTCTGTCCAGGACTTCACTTCCACTGCCTATATCAGAGACTGGCACATAATGAATGTTCAATAAATCTTGATTGAATGAATGAACAGGTTTTATAACCTCTTTCTCCATTACTGTTCTCTTATGCCTTTCTTATCACTGTATCCCTCTTGACAGTAGAGAGCTGAAGACTAAGTAAGGAATACATAAGAGGAAGAACGCATGTTAGAAATGGATGTTCACTAAATTTCCTTTCCCCATACTAATGGGTAGAGAAACTGCCCAGTGGTTAAAATCTTACCTCAGATTCCACAAAGAAATTAAAGTTGCTATCCTCAGTAATATTTGTCATAAATTCTCCTACTCACTAAATATCCAAAGAACTAGTTATGTAATCATGGATAAGTCATCAGTCCTCTTTATACCCTGGCTCCTTAACTGAAAATACATTTTCATCCATTTATTTATTTATTGCCTGTGTTTTACTTTTCTTTCTGGCTTTAGTGTCCCCCATGCTACTGTAAGAACTGGGCAGTTTCCTGATGCAGAGCTAGACAGGGCAGAGCTCCAAAGTTTGGTAGAGGAATATTTCTACATAGAAGCTCCCTGTCACCCTGTGGGGGACATTTAGAAAAGTTTGTGTTTCATAGAAAGCTTGCTCATTTGTTGGATAAGATTGTAGCCCATTTTATTTGATCATTTGGCTTTCATTTTTCTTGATTTTATTTTATTTATTTATATATTTTTATATATTATATATATTTATTTATTTATAAAGATTTTATTTATTTATAGAGAGAGAGAGAGCAAACCCAACGTGTGCTTGATCTCAAGACCCTGAGATCATCATCACCTGAGTAGAAACCAAGGGTCAGGTGCATAAGGGACTGAGCCACCCAAGCACCCTAATCACTTTAAAAAAAAAAAACAAACCTGTTTGTTGTTCATCTGTTTAGAAATAAATATTTGTAGAAAATTTCCCACTTTAATATTGTAGTAATATTGGCTCCTATCAATGTCCTCTCAGCCTTCCAAGAAAAAATACTGGGAAGAGGAGAGTTTCTTTCAGTAAGATTAAGGAATTGATTTCCATGAGCTGGGTTTCTTTTAGCAGAAGGAGTTCTTAGAACATCCGGGGAGGTTATAAAAACCAATTAGTCTATTCAAAAGGCCATGTCAGATACTATTAAACATGACTCTTTGTCTCTCTTATCAATGTGTTTTTTAGTAACTAGAGAGCTCAATGATAGAGAGAAAACATCAGTAACCAAAACACGTCATAGAGAAAGCAAAGTGTGGAAGAGATTATAGTAAGATTCTAGTTTCTCCTGAAAGTAGGATAAATTCTTCTCTCATGCTTTGCTTTTTAGAAAAAAATTCTCTAATCTCTGTATTATTACAAATTCTAAGCTACTGAGGTCAAGGCGGGTATATTTAAGGAAATGGAGAAGGGAAATGTGTTAGTGGTGTTTATTTTCAATTACATGGTATACTATGCAAAAACATGAGGTTTGATTTATTTTTACTTTGTGACAGCCTGGAGATGTTCATATATCCTCTTTTCATAGAATAAAAATGGTTTCTCAAGGTCATTACTTACGCAATATATGAAGAGTCCGTTTTAAGAAAGAATGGGAAGATATGCTGGAATATTCCTGTGGATATTGCCGCAGTGAATTCTTAAGCAAAAATTTATATCCTTTCTTAGTGGACTATGAAACTCTACAGAAGCAATGGAAAGCAATTTCAGAGCACAACAGGAAATTTAAATAAATTAGTTTTTTTATTTCAGATAGCGGGAGCTCTCTCCCCACTGGGGTGCAGATGGTGACTGACAGCCTAGGCTTATTAACCTCCATCCATTATTTTTCAATGGGATGTAAAGTCAGGGTTCAGAAGATATTTCCTCCAGCAAATCTCATTTCTCAACATTCCTAATTTTCTCTCAAATTAAGGAAAAAGGAATTTTTGCTCCTGCAGTGTTTTCTTCCTTTTAAATAGCTTCATTCAGGGCTGTGTACCAAGTCAAGTAAGAACAAATGGGGTGCGAGTGGTACTTCAGAGTGCTTGAAAGAAATTTTATTTATTCTCTTTCCAGAGTCACTCTAAGGAGATGAATTCTAATATTTAGGCCTAAAAAGTACAAAAGTCTTAATGCTACTCTGAAAAAGCTTACACAAACCAGATAACAGTGACAACAAAAGCAAACAATAAACAAGTGAGACTACATCAGACTAGACAGCTTCTGCAGAGCAAAGGAAACCATCAGTAAAATGAAAGTCAATCCACTGAATGTTGGCAAATCATATATTTCACAAGGGTTTAATGTCCAAAATATATAAAGAACTCATACAAATCAATAACAAAAACAACAAAAAAACCCAAGCAATCCAATTTAAAAATGAGCAAAGGATTCCAATAGACATTCATTCAGATAGCCAATAGGCATATGAAAAGATGCTCCACATCACTCACCATCAGGGAAATGTAAATCAAAAACCACAATGATATACCACTTCATATCTGTTAGAATGGTTTAGAAAGACAGGAAATAACAAGTTTTGGTTAGGATATGGGGACAAGGGAAACTTTGTGCACTATTGGTGGGATTATAAATTGGTACAAAAAATTAAAAAGAGAACTACCATATGAGTCAGCAATTTCACTTCTATGTTTTATCTTAAGAAAACAAAAACCCTAATTCAAAAAGATATCTTCACCCCATGTTCATTGCAGCATTATTTATAATAGCCAAGAGAGGCAAGCAACCCAAGCACTGATCAGTGGATGAATGAATACAGAAGATGAATTAGAGAAAGATATAATGAGTACTGCTCAGCCATGATAAATGATGAAATCTTGCCATTAGCCACAACATGGATGGACCTAGAGGGTACTATGCCAAGTGATATAGTCACTCAGAGAAAGACAAATACGATATGCTTTCACTTCTTTGTGGAATCTAAAAAAAAACAAAACAAATGAATGAACAAAACTCATAGATACAGAGAACAAATTGGTGATTGTCCGGGTGGGGGGATCTGGGAGATGGGTAAAATGGATGAAAGGGGTCAGAAGGTAGAAAATTCCAATTATAAAATAGTCTTAGGAATGTAATGTACAACATGATGACTATAGTCAATAACACTGTATTGCATATTTGAAAGTTGCTAAGAGAATAAACTTAAAAAGATGATCAGAAAAAATTTTGTAACTTTGCATGGTGACAGATGGTAACTAAACTTATTGTGGTGATTACCATTACGTTGTACACCTGGAGCTAATATCATATTACATATCAAGTATACCTCAATAAAATAAATAACAAAAAAAAACCCCAAAAAAACAAAAACAAAAAAAGCAAACAACATCAAGTGCCAGTAGAGTAAGTGTTCAATAATTCTGCAAACACATGACATAATTCATCTTCTCTACATACCAGACAGAGAAAGACTCACTTTGAAGATTCCTGTTTAACTCACTAACACTGCACCATACACGAGAAGAAGCTTCACCTCAGTTCCCATCCTGTGCCATCCTCCTATATCTAAAAGAAAGATATAATTTATACATCCTCCATAATGAACCCTTGCTGGGAAAGTAATTGCCCTCATTTAAGAGTTTGTATCAATGAATAATGATGAGATTGTTTTCAATTAAATGAATGCTAATACAGTAATGCTCCAATATGCATACACAGATTTGGTAAGATAATGTTTCTTGACAATCAACATTTCCAAAGGCGTATTTTTGTCTGTTCATGGTAATGCTCAACGTAGGCAGCTCAGTGCTAAATGGTTTTTTTTTTTTGTCCAAATTGATTTTTTTAATCTAATAAAATGACAGATATCTTGCATTTAGAAGTGTGGTAACCTTTTCCTTATGTCATTGACAGGTGTTGTTACAACTGGCATTCTCTATATATGGCGCTTGCTTTGCCTGCCAGCCTTAAACTGAGACTCCAATGCCCAGCAAGTATTCAGTCCCTAAGTTCCCTTGGAGTTGATGTTTTTGCAGATAAAATTATGCAGAGATGATGTTACTTTTTGAGAGTGTATCTCTTAAGCTGGGCATCTTTCAGTACATTTTTAGAGGTTTCAATGCAGGTAACAGTCACAGAGAGACAAGAAAGAAAATATTTGTATGGAAACCACTTGGCTAACAACAAAAAAATAAAATTCTTGTGCCATAGACAAACCTATAAGAAACTTGAGTGTCTTACACTTGACTTTGTTCCTACCTTAGAAATGACTGTGAGGAATTGTCATCAATTTGGTAACAGGGAAGAATGATTTCGGCCTTAGGGACTTCTGGGAAGGCAATAGATATTGAGAGAAGTTGGCTGCAACTTACATAAACCACAAAGGAAAAGCCCATTACCATGGTTTAGGTACTTTGCACAATTAAGTAATATACTTTTATGCAGTCCTTCCATGATCTCATTTATTTTTGTTAGTTGGTATGTGTGTGTCCACCACACTCTCAGATGGAAGGATTAAGTGAAGTGGATTTAACAGGGTAAGGGGACACAGACTAAGCTGCAGGGACAAGGGCTTGCTGGCCAGTGTGATGCCACAGGATGTCACTGTGGCAATTCTGAATGATGTTCCTGATGCTGAGACATGGGTGTCAGTTAGCTAACTGTCAAGACCTGCAGTGTTTGACCTGGGAAAGAGTATGGGAAAGTGGTTCTCATGGGGTAAAGAGTATTGAGGCCATGGAACAATGAGGAAAAAACAAGATGAGAGGTTGCTTATTGGAGACATGCTGACTCCAGCCTCAACACGACATTACCCATTCCTATGTTCATGATTACTAAATAAGCTCTTTCTTTGCTTTAACTTCTGTAATTGTAAGAAGTAAAAAATGTATGTGTCTTAGTTTGCACATGTGTTTTTGGTGAGGGGGAAAAAGATATGACCTGTAATTACCAAATAGGATAGTCATAAATTTTTCAAAATGCAAAGTCAGAACAAAATGTTATGTTCAAACTCAACATTGTCTTGATTATAGGCAAAACAAATCATCCTTATGGGAAATTTATTTGTGATTTGGTGGATTTCTTCTATAATGGCAAATTAGATGCCCATTAAGATTCCCTAAGTGAGGAGGTGCCTGGGTGGCTCAGTTAGTTAGGTGTCTGTCTTCAGCTCAAGTCATGATCCCAGGGTCCTAGGATTGAGCCCCACATTAGGGTCCCTGCTCAGTGGGGAGTCTGCTTCTCCCTCTCTTCTTACCCTTCCCCCAACTCATGCTCTCTTTCTCTCTCTAATGAATGAAAAATAAAATTGTAAAAAAAAAAAAAATTCCCTGAGTGACAACCTGGAAGTGTTTTGGAGTTGAACTGTGATGGCAGAGTGGTGCCATATAGTGAAGTGATGGGTGTGAGGTAGAGCAGAAGAGAGGGGTGAATCCTTGGCTGGGGGAACTAATCTAACAATAAGGACGTTGGGGCCCCAGGGTGGCTCAGTCAATTAAGCATCCGACTCCTGGTTTCCACTCAGGTCATGATCTCATGGATTGTAGGATCGAGCCCTTCATCCAGCTCCACATTCAAGAGTCTACTGGAAGATTCTCTTCTTTCCTTCTCCCTCTGCCCCTTCTTCCCCATGCATGCTTGCTGTCTCTCTCTCTCTATCTCAAATAAATAAATACATCTTTAAAAAATAAAAATAAGTACGATAGTATTTTGTCATTGAACGTAGCAAACCCGAGAGATGCAGACATCCAGGGAAAATGGGAAGAAAGTAAAGATTTTAATGCTTTAGAAGACCCCAAAGAAAAGCCATCCTAGTGCAGGATATCTCAGTCAAGATAATGTTGGAAACTCAGCACTGATGGGAATAGCCACAACCACCTTAATGTGTCTGAAAAACAATTCATTACTTAAAAATGGGTCAAGGCCCCTTCTCTTCTCTAGTATTTGTCCGAAAACTCCATGAGGTGTTGAACTGTGTCTTACTTCTCTTCGTGATCCTATATCTTGTTCAGTTGCCTGGGTGTCAGCTTGTCACACTGCACTGAAGATTTTCAGCTTCGGCACATACTTGAGGCTGGGAGAATGAGGAGGTAGTGGTGATGGACTTCTGGGGTCGTTGCTAATGAGGAAGGCAGGCAGAGGAAGAGGAGTAAATTCAACAGAAGCTGAGCAAGAATACCAGAAGGTAGACAAAACCATGACAGGATGGTGTCTCATAGGAAAAGTTACTCTGAGTTATCAGCTGAGTCATGAAATGAAAGAAATGATGAGTTCAGGTATTTACATTGAAGTGGAGGAGAAAACTAGGATGAAAATCAGATGGGAGAGGCACTTGGGTGGTTCAGTCATTTGAGTGTCTGCCTTCTGCTCAGGTCATGATCCCAAGGTCCTGGGATGGAGCCCCACATCAGGCTCCCTGCTCAGGGGAGTCTGCTTCTCCCACTCAGCTACTTCTTTCCCTGCTTGTGTTATATCACAATCTCTGTCAAATAAATACATATGAAATCTTAAAAACAAAAACAAAAACAAAAAACTGAGATGAAAAAGCTTGACTCATCACAGGGACTTGCTCGGATGAAAAAGCTGAAGGAGGGGAAAAGAAAGATTGGTGATTCCCAGAGATGACAAAGAGTAAGTTTCTCGGGAAGACTTCTCTTCGCAAATAAACACTTCAGTTCATCCATGTTATAAAAAAATTAACACGTTGGCAAAATAAAGATTAGCATGCTAACCTATGTATAATACACTGAAATACTCTTTTGCAACTATTTCACCATAAAAAAATATTGTTCTGAATGAACAAACTGTGGTACTTACAGACAATGGAATGTTAATCTGTGATAAAAAGAAATGAGCCCTCAAGCCATGAAAAGACACAGAAGAAACTTAAATGCATATTGCTAAGAGAAAGAAGCCAATCTTAAAAGGCTCCCTACTGGATAGTTCCAACTACATGACATCTAAAATAGGAAAAACTATAGCAAGAGAAAAAAGGTGAGTGGTTACCATGGGTTCACGGTGGGCACAGGGCTTGTGCTGGGATGAATACATGTAGCCCAGGAGAGCTTTAGAGCAATAGAACTGTATGATATTACAGTGGTAGATACATGCACTTGTCAAAACCCATTGAGGGCATAGCATAGAGGGAGCTATGTAATGTTATACTATGGACCTAATGTAAGCTGTGGACTTCTTGAGTAATAATGTATTTGGGAGCCTGGGTGGCTTTGTTGCTTAAGCATCTGCCTTCGGCTCAGGTCAGGATCCTGGAGTCCTGGGGTCAAGCTTGCATCAGGATCCCTGCTCAGCGGGAAATCTTCTTCTCCTCCCCCCCACCACCACTCCACCCCACTTGTGCTCTCTGTCGCTCACTCTCTCTCAAATAAATGAAATCTTTATAAAAAAAATAAAAATAATAAAGTATTGATATTGGTTCATCAATTGTAACCAATATATGAGTCCAGTGCATGATGTTAATAACAGGGACCTTGTGTGTTGGAGGGGTTTATGGGAAATCTCTACTTTCTATGAGAGTTTACTATGAATTTAAAATTTAAAATTTAAAACAATTTAAAATTGTTCTAAAGGACCAAGTTTAGTAAAAATTTTTAGAAGTTGTATTATACAACTCAAAAATAACATAAAGAGGTGAAAAGCATTTAGGATTCTTTAAAGCTATTTTTTGAGGTTTTATCTATGTTAATTCATTACTAAAGGGAAAATAAAATGTCGCGTGTTTTTAAGTTTTTTTGTTATGTTCATATGACGGAATTTATACTGACAAAAATTTTATTCCAATAAAAATCTTCATTTGTTTATTATTTTGAGTTTGTCATGTAAATTTGTATGTTTGTTCATTATTAAGATTTTAGTTATTTTCTTCCAAAGAGGAACAATAGGAGGAAATCAGAGGCTCCCTTGTCTGTCAGGAAAACTATTAGCTCACATATTAAAGAGCTAACACTAGCTATTTCACCCTCGGCTTCCAAGAAAATAGATTTCATTTTAGCCTTCTAAAGAAAATGAGCTCTGACAAATAGATATGCTTTGTAAGATGTGTACAGAACCCCTAAATCGAATGGCCACTTTCTGTGCAAATTCATAAACTACAACTCGAACTAGTATTTCATCTACCTGCAAGTCACAATCAAAACATCTGTCAACCAATAAACAAAAGCGTCTGCAATGGTTGTGTGAATGGTCAACTTTGTCTCTGAGCCAAAATTAGTACCACCAGCACCCCCTCCCCACCCAAGAAAAAAGATGATTTTGTCTTCTGCCATTCCTTCACTTCAGTCCACAAGAGGCAGCAACAACCAGTCCCCAGGCAAATAACACAAAACACGTATCAATTCCAGAGGAGAGAAAGTTGTTCTAAAATTCGTGGAGTTTAACAGGGCTGTAGTTTTGCATGATGAGAAAGGGAAATCACATCACGGCTAAGCCCAAGTCCCAAAGTAAGAAGAGCTGCAGTTTATTAACCAAGACCCCAGTCACCACCCAAAAATAACATGGTGGGAGACATGATTATATGGGTAGAGATAATATAGTGACGTTCAATCGTGCTCTCGTAGCACTGCCAGCACGCGAGACTCCCTCATAAGCTCCTTCTGGATTTCACCACCGTCAACTTGTAAAGGCCACCCTTTCCCAGGAGAAAGCCAGCAAAGCGCCCCCGTCCCCGTCGTCTGCTCTTTGCTCAGCAGCTGCAGAGTGTGTCTTTGGAGGCGCCATTGTGAGGTGTCTGATTTATAAGGTGTGTTCACATTCTGCTCTGGAGTTTGCTGTTGGCCGGGCTGGTTCAGATTTCTTTTGTTTGTGTCTCTGGTGTGAAAGGAAATGAAAAAGGTATTAGATGTATCACCTAATACATTCTTTCTTTGACATATTTTATTAAGTATAATTTGCATACATTATCTTTCATATTAGTATCAGGTTTACAATTCCTTCTTTTTGAAATGCAAGCATTTTAAAGTGGAGAAAAGTGGAGTAGTAAGAATATAGACAATATCTTTGTGTTTGTTAATCACAAGATTTTCATGGAAAAAAAACATGTAATAGAGCTGCTTGTGGCATCTGCATTGACTGGGTGGCTCAGTCGGTTAAGCAACTGCCTTTGGCTCAGGTCATGATCTCGGGGTCCTGGGATCCAGTCCCCCATCGGGCTCCTGCTCAGAGGGGAGTCTGCTTCTCTGTCTGCCCTTCCCCCTGCTTATCTCTCTCTCTCTCTCAAATAAATAAACAAAATCTTAAAAAAAAAAAAAAAAGCGAAGGCTTAGCCCCCTCCCCACCCCACTGCAGTTCAATCCCTCTTGGTTACCTCCAGCATCCACTGTAACTGGAGAAAACCTACCCACTTGGTTCCTATAAACCTTACTTGGCACAGAACTTTCCTCCAGGTTGCTTACACTAGCTTAGCCATGGAAATGTCATACTTCCCCTTTTAAGTCCTCAAACAAAACTGTGACAGGTTGAGGATGGGAAGGGAGCTGAAGACAGATACACATTTTGGGTGCCCTTTTGTGAAGATCTTAAGGCAAGGCGAGCTTAGAAACTCACATACCTTTTTCACTTTAAGAAAATGAACTTGGCAGAAGTATATGAGGTATCCATAAATGCAGGAAGACAGAATTGGTATTTTTAATGAATCACATTCTATGAATTAATGGTTGACTGTGGCTATCTATCAACTCCAAATAGCAGAATTCTAATGTTATAGCAGCCGGGGATGTAATTTCAAAGTTCTCTCCTAAATACAGAGTGCCAGAATTCTCTGGATATAGTCACCTTTGGTGTTGCACATTAAGTTGTGGTTGAGGTTCAAACAGGGCCAGTGGGCAGTCCTTCACCTGCCTCTAGGCAGAATGAATGAAGCTCTCCTGCATTTTTGTAATTCACTGGGGTGGATGAAGGCTGATACACTCACAAAGAGGAGAGTACAGTGTAAACAGACCAAAATGTTTATTACCCTGGACACTGCAGCATGGCAGAAGTGATATTCCCCTGACTCAGGCACTCACGGCTCCGGCTGTGTGCTCCGTAACACGTATCTCGGAATGTTAGAATCGTCCCCCATCCTTTGCTTCAAGAGGAGTTACGGATCCAATATCGATTACAGTAATACCACTCATCGAAGACGGGTATTTAGCAAACGTATCTCACTTGACCTGCAGAAGATTAGCCCTATTTTGCAGCGGAAGAAATGGAGACTCAGAGAAATAAAGTTGCTCAAAGTAACACAGAGCAGGTGCCCAAACTGTAGGGTACATGAGAAACCTTTGAAGGGCTGTTTAAAAGTTAGATTACAGGGCCCCACGATCAGACTTTCAATTTGATAGATCTGTGACAAGACTAGAGAATGTGCATTGTTAATGAGTTCCCAAGTGAGGCTGACTCTGGTCCAGGATCACACTTCAAGAAGCCCCAGCCTCGATAATTTGTGATAGACATAATATCGCGGTCCTGAGAGGCTAGATGACCCAAAAGCCATGCTCTTTCGACAACGGTATGCTCATCCACTGGCCTTCCCCACCCATTTTCCACAGAACCTCTATTTCCAGTTACTCCTGGGGGCTGGGGGTCAAGAAATGCCAGGTGACCATCTGCCTCCTCCTGCCTCCCCATGCACATACCACTTTCTTCCCCTAATCAACTCTCTCAAGTCTCAGGATAAAATGTCCTTTTCTCAGAGAGGCCTTCAATCTAATAATGTATCATTGCAAATTTACTCAGGTTTATTTGTTTCATGAATGTCTGCCCTTCAGAACGATAGGAGCTGTGAGGGTGAGACTCTTTTCTCTTTTGCCCAAAGAATAGAATAATGTACCCAACATGTGGCACAGTACTTGCCCTTAGGAGGTACTCAACAACATTAGGTAAATGGATAAATGAGTTGAATGAAGGTAAATTTGAGATCTAGTCTTAGTTCTGCTCTCTACTAGCTGCATGAAATCAGGTCGGTGCCTTGACATTTCTAAATTCTAACCCTGTTGTTTGTAAAATGTAGATAAAATTTTGAAAGGGTTGTGCTGAGGGTTTTTTTTTTTGAACATGCTCAATATATGAAAGTATTGCTCCAGACATGTACGGTCAGGTCCCAAATGTAGGCAGAGCTCATGGTAGACGTTCAACAATTGGTTGAATTGAATCAGATTTGGCTTGCTTGGAAAGAGTGATTTTTAGCTCTCCAAGGAACTTAATTTTAACAGTTATTCATTTTGGAATATCAAACACCTCTGTTGTTAATTTGTGCGTATGTCTTAAGCGGCCTGGAAGGACATGATGTACGCTTTCACAGGCATTAATACTTCTTCCATCTTGAGTTACTAAATCAACCTGAGCCAACTTTTCAATGCAATAGAGGCACATCCCACATTTTTAAAATAAACAATCTGATAGGACTTTATTTTTCAACTGCGTTTCATCTAACAAAGCTCTGACATTGGAATCTCCTCTCTATGGCTTCTCAAAACTATTAGCTAGACACGTGAATGAGCAAGTAGCCCATTTATTTACCTCATCTTTTGACGGGTCCATACAAATATGGCAGAAGCAGTCAGAGAACAAAAAGGTTAATTAAAACATGGTAGAGCCTTCCCTTTAAAAGGCAATGAGCCATTTACTGTTTTTAGTTTACACGCACTCTTAATCCCTAGTATATGTCAAATCGCTTACATGTCAAGGTACACAATTATCATCAATTCACTTCACGCTTTTCAATATTTATAACCTAAGCCATTGCCCATGTCATAGTACACTTACAAGGAAAGACACAACTGAGAGGAGAATAACCCATGGCTCTCCACCTGCAGAGCTTAAGCAGCTCTCTACCTTAATGTTCTCCATTAAACAATTTGCTCAAATTCTAGAAACTTCATTCCTGTAAGCATGTCTCCCACTGGACCCATGGCGTGTACGCAGCCCAGAGCAGAATCTTCCAGCCTTGCTTTTCAGAGCTCACCTTTTATAAAATAGCAAATCTGTGCTTGAGAAGCAGTCACTTGCCTCTGGATAGCCTACTTCTAGAGACTGCCAAAGGGGAAAGAAGGTTTGCATTTCCCACTGGAAGTTGTGGCCTTAGACATGATGCCGATAAGTGCACCCACGTGACTGCTTCCCTTTGCCCTCAGAAGTCCAACCTCACACTTCCGGTGACAGGATGACAGCCGCAAGGAAACAAACCATTTGATTCCTACTAATGAAAATGAAATCACGTCTCCAAAAATCGGGCTCTGAAGAGAGAGACCTATTGAGGGATATGTTCATGAGACATACTTCATATGCTCTTCTGTTGCATCCAATTTTCAAAGTGATCTGTCAGGTGACAGAGTAGGGGATGATTTATTGCTAGTTGTGATAATGGCCACATCTCTTTAAACTAGAACACAGGTAACTCCTGAACCATAAATTGTTGGTGCTTGCTCTTAATCCAAGAGGGAATAGAACAAATGTGTGTGAAGAAAGCTTAGCAAGAGCAAGAGTAACGTTCAAAGATCCATTCCAACGAGGCATTGCATTCTGTAATGACCCATGGCTGAAGAACTCAGTTGTCTTTGCAGATGTCTTGGAAGGGTCATCTCAGCGCCTTGGAAATCAACCATCTCCCTCATTTTACAGAGAAGAAAATTGGAAGCCAGGCAGCCTAGTGCCTTCCCTGAGGAGGTCAATGCCTGAGCCCTAAATCAAGCCTTGATTTCCTAGTTGAGGGGCATTTTGCACAAAACCCCGTTGTTCTGAGTTGTTCTGATGAGTGAGGACAGGAAACACAGGTGCCCTGCCTGGCAACAAAGCAAACCTGGAGTGAATCCCAGCCCCTGTAGTGAAGAAGGGAGCTGAGCTCAGCTTCTCAGCTGCTGCTAATGCAGGAAGAGAGGTGAAATGCAAACAGTGCCTTGCAAGCCTTTCTTGCTGACTCAGGAAGTTCTCAGCTCAGCTGCTTCCAATTGCCTTCCCTCAAGTCCTCTGCGTTTTGAAACAAGCCCCTCAGGAGCACAGCTACCTCTTTTCTCTTCCATCTGGGAGCTCTTTGGGTGCTGTCAAATATTTCATTTATGAAGAATGAAGCTTTGCGCACGAACAATTGTCCCTCGTGTCATGTCCACCCCTTTGTTGTGTTAGTAGTTCCCACCGCAGGAGGCTACAAATCCCCTGGGAAGGGGACCATGGAATATATCAGCAAGCATGCTTTGGTCAGAAAATTGTCAGAAAAGGCCACAAGGCCACATCTGGAGCTGAAGTGGGGGCTGTTTGCTGGAATGGAGAGAACATGCTAGGAGGGAGAGCCACACTCCCATGTGGAGAACCAGACATCAGGCTTCTGCCAGGGGACCATTCACAGGGGACCATGCATAGGACAAGCCTCTGTTTAGTCTTCTTGGCCCTAATTCTCTGCTTTTTCCTTAAAAAAAAAAAAGAAGAAGTTTTTATTTATCTATTTGAGAGAGAGAGACTATGCATTTGCACCAGTGGGAGGGGCAGAAAAAGAAGCAGGCTTCCCACAGAACAGAGGTCCAGGACCCTGGGATCATGACCTGAGCCAAAGGCAGACACTTAACAGACCAAGCCCCCCAGGCGCCTTGCCCATTCTTTTTTTTTTGTTGTCCCTTGTTGACCGAGTCTCCTTTCCTCTCTCTTATGCACCCCCTCCCACTACCCCTCCTGCCCTGGATCTAGGGCCACCTCTTCTGGATGCTCCTTTCTTCTTTTCCACACTAAACCCACCCTGTCCCTCCCCAGTGAGCATGCTGAGTATAACACTGTGATTTTTTTTCTCCTGCTAGGTGCTCCCGGAGCTCCACTTACTACTAAACTGCCTGTGGGATTAAAAATACATATGAACACATGTGATACAGATAGAAAAATGTCTTGACTATAATATATAGCCATGTGTTATCGGTGGTCAGCTCTGGGACTATGGGAATATTGGTGATATTTACTTTCTCTTTTATGTTTTTTTAAAACTAAATTCAATTAAAAAAGTAAAAAGCAGTATGTTCAGTCACTCCCTTGAGAAATTACAGAAACTTTGCTTGAAATTTTTTTTACCAAAATTCCATGGTTTCTCAGGAAAAAAAATGATATGACATTTTATTAGAAGCTATCGGGCTATCATGTGGAGACTTATGTTAAAATGTGGAGTCCTCGTCATTCAAAATGTTGTTTAAAAAAATGTGTTTTTTCTCGTCTGTGTAGTACCCCCCTCCCCCACCCATGTTTCTCTGTGTCTCCTCTCCTCTCAGGTCACAGTAATTCTCACACAGAACACTTTGCTCTGGTCACCAAAAATGTAGAGATTTTTCCACACCAAGCCTTTCTGAGGAACACCAGCTGGGTGTCCTACACTTTAACCCGATTCTGACACCATTTCCCTGAGACTGCTCCCACTTCACTCCAGACACCACAGCTTCTGTTCTATTGGGCTACAAACCCTGGTCTCTCATGACTCCATCCTCAAGTTCATTTGATTTGCTAGATCAGCTCACAGAACTCCAGGAAACACTAATTTACATTTACCAGTTTATTAGAGGATAGCATAAAGTCTATAGATAAACAGCCAGATGAAGAGATACATAGGGAGAGGTCTTGGAGGGTTGGGAACAGAGGATCTTCTGTCCCCTTGGAGCTGGGGTGCATCACCCTCCTGCTGTGGGTGTGTTCACCAACCCAGAAGCTCTCTGAGCTCTATACTTTTGGGACTTTTATGAAGGCTTCCTCATGTAAGCATAATGGATCCTGAACTCCATTTCCAGCCCTTCTCCCATCTCCAGAGAGTGTGGGGTGGGACTGAAAATTCCAAGCTTGCAAACATGGCTTGTTCTTTCTAGTGACCGGCTCCCATCCAGGAGCCATCTGGGGGCCCACCCAGAGTTACCTCATCAGAATAAAAGACTTTCCTATCACCCAGGAAATTAGAAGGTTTCAGAAACTCTGTGCCAGAAACCAGGGGACAGAGAAAAATACATATATTTTCAAGTGAATAAAAAAAATTTTTAATTTAAAAAAATACTTAAGGGGTGCCTGGGTGGCTCAGTGGGTTAAAGCCTCTGCCTTCGGCTAGGGTCATGATCCCAGAGTCCTGGGATCGAACCCCGCATCGGGGTCTCTGCTCAGCAGGGAGCCTGCTTCCTCCTCTCTCTCTCTGCCTACTTGTGATCTCTGTCTGTCAAATAAATAAATAAATTCTTTAAAAAAAATACTTAGTATATTGGGTACATTTCAATTAAACTGTATGTATACTAAAATGTGCCTGCCACACATACTGCAAGGAATTAGACAATTTCTGCTGCATTTTGTAGAAAAGTATGATAATTTTTCAGTATATTACTTTCCCCAGTATTTCATTTTGAAAAATTACAGAAAAATGAAAGAATTGGGTGGGGAGCAATGTAACACCTTAAACATTCTAAATGAATGTTTTGCTACATTTAGTTTATAGATTGCCTATGCATCTATGTAGACTTCTATTTATTCATAATTCATCTCTTTGAAAATATAATGTTTTAAAAATCTGTTAGCCCTTGCTGAGATAAGTGGAAATAGAGGCTGCTGGACAAATGATTTGATAAACATGGATAATCAAGCAGGATCGGTTGACTAGTAAACATTCCTTGAAGATCTTAATTGTTTCCTTTGGCTGTTGATTTCAACTGCCCAGTTTTTAATGTCTCTCTTTTACTTTGTCCTGATGTGTTTGGTTTTTCCAGATTACTTTGAAATCAGCACCTCATTTTGTTCACTCTGATCAAAAAGAAATTTTTGTGGAAATATACAATTTTATTGTATTTATTGAATAATAAACAATTATTCCACAAAAAATATTTTGTGGAAATAGACAATTTTAATAAATATTAATAGACAATATTTTATATGCAATTTAAGAAAAACATCTTTGTATTAAAACAGCAATAGGTATCTTATCAGTACACATCAGACTGTGCGTGTGTGTTTATCTCAGAATCCTTTAAGTAATGTACTTGAAATCTATACCAAAGCATAGTAATTTCAACCCATGTTCCCTTCCTTGTTTCTATGTAAACTGTTGCCCACTTGTTTTTTTAAATATAGATTGTATCATATCATTTCCAGCTTGAAATTCATCCATGTTTCCCCCTTGTAATTAAAATAAAACCCCAATCTCTATTCATGACCGAGATGGTGTCTGCAATCAGATCTCCTCTCCAGCACAACCTGGCCCCTCGGTCCCTTGCTCAGTACACTCCATCTGGTACTCTCGCCTCCTTTTTTCAAACACTCCAGCTTTGTTCCACCTGCAGGAATTTTGCACCTGCTGTTTGCACTGCTTGAACACTCGTATGTGGATCCTTTCATAACACTTAGTTAAATATTCCCCTCTAAGCTAAGCCTTTCCTGATAACCTTCCCCAAAGCATTTTCTTTCCTTCATAAGACATCTTTCATCATAATGTATAGTTATTTTTATTCTTATTTATGTCTTAGATTATGTCTATTTCCCTTATAAAGGGGCAGAGATGATATTTGCCTTGTTAATCAAAATAACATCTTTTTTTAAAAGATTTTATTTATTTTATTTGACAGAGATCACAAGTAGGCAGAGAGGCAGGCAGAGAGAGAAAGAGGAGGAAGCAGGTCCCCTACTGAGCAGAGAGCCCAATGCAGGGCTCGATCCCAGGACCCTGGGATCATGACCCTAGCTGAAGGCAGAGGCTTTAACCCACTGAGTCACCCAGGCACCCCAATAACATCTACTTTAGAAGAGTATTTGGTCTGTGTCCAGGGCTCAGTGAATATGAGTTGAGAAAACAAGTAAGTTGCAATAGTCATTAACTTTGGGGTCTGAGTTGTGCAACTTATTTGAAAACAAAAACATGTATATGTTCTTTTTAGAGATTTCTTCAAATGGCTTATTTTATTTTAAAAAATCACCTAGATTGTTCTTGCAAATGCAGTTTCCTAGGAATCTGGAGCTAGGAGGCTTTAGGAGGGATCCCTGAGCCTGACATTTTTTTTTAAGTTTTATTTGTTTATTTTGATAGAGGGAGAGAGCACAAGCATAGAGAGTGGGAGAGGGAGAAGCAGGCTCCCCACTGAACAAGTAGCTCAATGCGGGACTCGATCCCAGGACCCTGGGATCATGACTTGAGCTGAAGGCAAATACTTAAACCGCTGAGCCACCCAGCTGCCCCTGAGCCTGAGTTTTTAACAAGTTTCTTCAGCAATTGTATTATGCAACTAGTCTGGTGACTAACACACCTGCAACTCAAGGCTGTTTCATTTTGGCAAATACAGAATTCAATAAAGGATCAATCCCTAGCACCATATTTTGGGGGGGGGGGAGTCAGGACTTTGGATACACTGATATCTAATCAACCCTACCAAATAATTTTTGCCCTGAATGTAGACAGGGGAACAAACTGCACAGAGAGCATGTTTCTATGTATCTACTTCATTGTGATTACTCAAGTTGCTCCAAGTCCTCAATAAAGTGAGATGTGTTGCAACCTTTATATTTTATCCCTTTCCATTTGGAGACAATCCTAATGGTGCAGAGAGGAAAAATTTTTTTTCTTGAATAGGAAAATAACGTTATATTCAGCATAAGTGTAGTCTGGAGTACTGTGCCAGGACTAATTTTTTATTATCCACATAATTAAAAGGAAGTTGTGATGCTCATTATCCAAAAACTATTCATATGCATTAAAAATGATTGAATAATTATAATATCTGCTTTACTAATAAAGTTTGCTTGGTTTGGGTTAATATGAAAATGATTTATCTCTGAATACATAATGAATGCACATTGGGTTTCTAGTAGACCATTCTGGGTACCCAGGGGAAGCTATTCTGGATTAAGAATTAAATATTAGATCTTGATGGACCCTTAGGACTAATTCTTGTCTGGTTGAATCCCTCCGTTTTTACAAAGAGGAAACCCAGATTGAGAATCAGGGAACGCCTTGCCACAAGGGCTTGGTCATATTCTTGCAGTGAAGTGAAGCAGTCACTCCAATGCCAAGCATCAGGACAGGCTAAAGCTGACCCCTGTGGACAACATATTTAATGGGAAAAGTCCAGAACATGTACTGGAAGAGATTGAATTCATCTTCAGTTCAGATCTCTTTCAAAGCTGCATGAGTTTTAAATACATGAGCAATGCAGCCTCTCCATAGAACAGAAACCATTATATCAACTCACTCCTTCCTTTCGTTCCTTCAACGCACTTCATTCCCCAAACTTAGCATGACTTTATATATAATAGCCAAAGAAGGTCTGTGTGTAAATTAAAGTGACACAATTGTGTTAATAGTCATAATTATGTATAATAAGAACATCAATGTTATGGTTATCATTGTGATTTATGAAGTGTTCAAGTACCAATGGCATCCTGGGGACACACATCAGACCCCCCAAATATGATTGACGGGATGCTGTGAGCTCATCAATGACAGTTTGAGTTATGAGATGCAGTTTCATTTCCCAGCCTGTGTTTGAGGATGTGAATATATAATTCCAATACAAACATTCTCAACTTGGATAGCAGTTTATTTTAGGAAATAGCATGGCAGGCTGCAACTCAAGGTTAATTGCGACAAACAAAAGACAGAGTGTTCAAAAGTAGGAGACATACCAGGAATGAGGATGACCAGGTTTTACGTGTCTCTGTGTTAAATCCTAAATATCCTCCAATTTTGTCTTTTCTTTAATGATTTTTCTCACAAGTCACCAAATGCTTCTCTTGGAGCTTCTGTTGAGTTCTGAGAAGACCAAGTATATCCCTGTACTGGCAGATTTCAAAAGTCGTGCCCATCTGAATTTGAATTCCAGCTTCATCAATTCTCAGTTTTGACCCTGGGCAAGTTATTTAATTTACCTAAATCTTAGTTTCCTTATCTGTCAAATAATATTATGCATCTCATCAATTGTTTGGATTAAGTAAAAGAAAAGATATAAATTACTTAGCACGGATCCTGGCACAAAGGAGCCTCAATAAAGTTATAAGATTGCAAAACTCCTTAAGGCACCAACTAATTTTGTTATAATACCCGCTAATGTCAAAAAGCAGGTGAGTTTGGAATTACATCCATTCTCCTCTTGGGTCAAGCAAAGGCCAGAGTCACCAAAGCCTTGATATTTTTAATAGGTAAAATCCACCAGGAAATAGCTTTAAGAGATTATCACCAAAGGTAGAAGTTGGTAGAATGACAAGCAAGATTTTCTTGTAGCTTCCAGAAAGTTCTTTTACAATAGCTAGCTTTGATCCTTCAATTGAAAACAGACTTATTAAACACTTCAGTGTTAGAGGGGATTACATAGTTTCAAAATGGGCAGTATATTTTGAGATTTTGCTAGGTCATTAAGTGGTAGAAATTGTCCAAAATTTTCTGAAAACAATAGTCTAAAATTGGCTCACATTTCATGCACTTCTCCAGACATCTGAGCCTACCTGAACTTTCTCTAGAGATTTTGTTTGGTGGAAAATATAAAAATGGCATCACTTCAATTGTAAAGGGTAATTGCTCTCTAGGGTTGTTGTTGGGGTGTGTGTGTGTGTGTGTGTGTAGTATAGACAGTATCAGTATAACTACGGGAAAATTTGTTAAGCAAACTTACTTGGTAGTTAATTGCCAATGGTAATATAGAACGACAGTCTTAAGTTTGAACTTACTCTCTGCCAAAGTAGAGGAGAAACATATTGTTGAACACGGGCACCTGGGTGGCTCAGTCAGTTAAACATCTGCCTTCAGCTCAGGTCATGATCTCAGGGTCCTGGGATGGAGCCTCATAGGGCTTCCTGCTCAGCAAGGAGCCTGCTTCTCTCTCTCCTTCCCACTCATGCTCTCTCGCTATCTCTGTCACAATCTCTCTCTCTCTCTCAAATAAATGAATAAATAAAATCTTTAAGAGAAAAAAAATCACATTGTTGAGGAAATAATGTAGATCTTTGGTCCAGAAACTAAACCCTCAAATATACGAAGCATGTGGATGGAATGGACTGGAGACGTAGGCAAACACACCTGAAATTTTCCAGAATACCTTTCCCAGCTCCATGTACCTGTCCACCTCCTATTCACTCTTTATTAAGTTCAGGTGTCATCTTTCTGAAGCTTTTCCAGAATATTCACCTCACTACTCAGAGAAATTAGCTCCTCACATAACTCATTGTTAACATCCTGTTGTTGTAACACTAAATTACATTTGATAGTAGTAATGTGTTTACCAGTAATCTCTGCCTACTTATAAACTCATGAAGGGTAGGCACCAAGTACTTGACACATTTATGTTCAATAAAAGTAGAAGACATGGAGGGGAGGGCAAGGATAGGAAGTGAGGAAAGAAAGTAAAAAGATGACCTCAAGTCAATGATGACTGGTTTTCATGAAAGACCAAGGCTACTGGTTGTCATTATTTGCTGTCTTCATGTGAGCAAAATGGAAGCGAAGATGTGGAAAGGTAAGTAAATGTCACACTTTCAGAGACCTGATGATGTTGATAAATTATGGCCTATCAACAAGGTGAAAACAAGATCACCCTGTGTGAATGAATTTGGTTCTGGGTGAGAAACTTTATATGAGCATAATCTTTTCAAATAAACTGATATGGCAAATTTGTCATTAGAAGTAGCTAGGACCTCCAATAAAACTGCAAAATTACTTTCTGAAGTCAGGACACTTTTCTAATTCATCTACCATTCTGTTAAAAATATAGTAACATTCTATCCTGTGCATGAGTTTGACAATCTGCAGATACCATTTTAAAAATAATAGCTTAATTCACAAAAAAAACTTAAAAAGTGTGGTCATCACTAAATCTCCTATTCCATTTTAAAAATCACATCTGTAAATAAGCTTTTTTTTTTAAAGAAAGCGAGCATGAGCAGGGATTTGCGGGGGTTGGGAGCCGAGAAAGAGAAAGAGAATCTCATAGTCCCGGGAGATGTAACTTGTTATATTTTCTAAAAGTACCACCCCATCCCCCATGACCTCTCAGGGGCTTCTATACTGAAATATTGTAATCTCCAGGCCTGGCACAGAGCCCAACAGGGCACTCTATCTCAGGATCCTGAGATCATGATCTGAGCCAAAATTGAGTCAGATGCTTAACCAAATGAGCCACCCAGGTGCTCCTAAGTATCTTTTTCCTTTCATATTTTTTCCAACTTTCTTTAAAAAAAAAATTCCAACCTTTTAATGTGTATCAGATCATCAGTTTAATCAGAGCGGTCACCTGAGAAAGACCATGGGATGCCTTGTGCAACTCTCCTTGGCTGAATTTTGGTCCTATTTGCACCCAACTGGCTCACCTCTAGATTTATCAGACATTTATTCCCTCTAGAATCAAAGGATTTTTAAAGAATTTTATTCATTTTTTAATCAGACAGAGAGAGAGAGCATAAGCAGGAGGAGCAACAGGCAGAGGGAGAAGCAGGCTCCCTCCTCTCCTCCATGTGGGACTCGATCCCAGGACCCTGGGATCACTACCTGTGCCAAGGCAGACACTTAAACAACTGAACCACCCAGGAGTCCCGAAGGAGGATTTTTTTTTTTTTTAATCAAAACGATTGTTTTTCGGAGAGATCATGAATAATTTTACATTTTAAAAACATTCTGCTATATTTGTTCATTGCTAAAACATACAGTTCTGTCTTTAGTTAATAAATCTCCTACTTCTCTCTGCTGTTCCCTTTTACATCTCTCTCACATTTCACTTTTTTTCTGCTCTGGTCTTTAAGGAGATTACAATATTTCAGTATAAATACCCAGTGGAAGTAAATACTCCATGGCTTTTGTGCTTGACTCAGGGAATTCTGAGAGTTATTTGGAAATGGCAGGTATGGAAGGTCACATCAAGGGAGGGGAGTTACCAAAAAAGGCTATGTACCTGGAGGTAAGGTCACCAGAATAGAAGCCCCTGAGAGGTCATGGACATGGTGGTACTTTTAGAAAATGTAACACTTTACATCTCCCAGGACTATAAGGGTTTCCCTTTTCACTCTAATTGACAAATGCCAGTCACTATGGCCCCCTTCCTCTCCATCAGTCTAACTTCTTTGATCTGGCCCCACTTGCCTCCCATCTTCATCTGCCTACCCACCACTGCAGATCTCCAAGCACACCAGACTCCTCTCTGCATTTACCCTTGTAGAAGTTATTACCTTTTATTTAGATAGAATCTGCTTTCCTCCTTTGACTTCTGCTGACCACTGACTTTCTGCTATTCCTTCAAGGTGCAGAAAAATGCCCCCTGTCATGGAGTCTTCCCAACTCCCAAGGTGGTAGCTGGCCCCACTTTCTGCCTAGTGATTACTCTTTCCATCGGTTTGATTGGCTCATCAGGCCAGGACTCTTGTGAAGGAGAACAGACCTACCTGAGAGGGATTTATCCAATCTCTGGACAGATTTGGATAGCTTGAAAAGTCCCACAGTTTATCTGGGTTTGCTCATCATACTTACCCAGCTGAAATGAAAATCACTGAATCTCTTGGGCATCAAACAAAACAAAACAAAACAACAAAAAAATACCTCTTTGTATATTTCAGGGAAATTTTTTTTCTATTTCTTGATATTCATTCTGAAAGTACATTTGCCATAATAATATAACAGAACATTTAGAAAATAAATGTCTTTCTAAATGATAGAAAAATTACCGGTAATACCATCATCCAAACATAGTTATTGCTGTATTTTCCCTTTCAGTCATTCTTAGAAATGCCTCTTTTATGTAGTTTGCAAACATAGGGCACACACAATACCATGTCCTGCTTTTCTGTCTTAACATTACACAGCAGTTGTCATTTGTGGAAACAATGGAATCTGTTCCATTTTAAAAATGGGACTTCTTATGTGATATCTTTATTTGTTCCTTGGGATTGAGTAGAGGAATACAGGAAAAGAAGGTCTCTCCCTTTGTCTCCTGGGCATGTCTCACTGGTGCAGAACTCAGAAGAAGCCCGTGGAGGCTTGGCTATCAGCTGGCCTGCTGTCTGTCAGGCTGCCCTCCTTCCCTCTGCTCCCCAGATCCTCACTCCACCACTCTGAGGGGTCTTCTCAATTTCTCCAGGCCAACATGAACATCAAGGCAATCTGACTTGGATGACTTTTCCCCCTACATCTTACTTTGAAAATTTTCAAAACCACGAATGAACTCGAAAGGTGTTACAGTGACTGCCAACATCTCCACCACCTATAGGTTCCCCCGTTAACTTCTCACTGAACGTGTTTTCGCAGGCATCTTGCCATGGTTTTGAGGATTTTGACCTCTTTTCTGAAGGATATTTCCCTCTGGCCTCTGGCTCTGTGTTCTTCCTGGTTTCTTCCAGGAGCCATTCCAGCAGGACTTGGCTCCTCAGGCTTGACCTACAGAACAGCTTTGAATCGTAAAACACTTCTACGGCCCTTGATATTACCCACTGAGTTCTTCCAGAAAGTGTGCATTGTTTGTAATGCCATCAACAGTCTATAAGAGTGCTATATCAACTCTGCTGAGGATCATTTAAGTTCGGAGGAAGAATTTAGCTTGATGGTATTCTTAGAGTCCTATTACACTCTGACCTGTTACATAGTTATTTATGTATATAGTTCACTTTTCTTTAAACCCTTAAGCTTCCAGGTAAAAACTTTTTCAATCCTTCAATACAGAAACATGGTTGATATTCATTTTTCCCCATGGCCCCTTGCAGAGTGCCTTTCATAGAAAAGGTGTTCCATAAACTTTTGTTGGGGGAGGAGGTGATGGAAAGAAGAACCTGTATATGTAACTTTTGATAGATCAGCTAATCAGCAAAGAAAACAACTATCAAGATGTTTAGGGTACTGAAAAGAAATAAATAAAATGTTTAGGATAACTGAAGCAGGGGAGTGGGCCTTATGAAACATATTAGCTAAATTATATTGACCATGGCTTTGATTTCTTTTTTAATTAAAAGGCTTGCAACTGTTCAAACTTGCTTTATGTCCATTACAAGGTCAAGTAGGACACAGTAGCAATGTATTAAAGAAGATGAATCTGAAAGTCTATACATTTGAGTTTGTCTTGGATGTACTGAGAAGGTTTTATATTTACCACAATGAAACATCATAAACAATATCATAAATATCATGATGAAACATCATAAATAAAAAATCACAGGCAAACTCAACTATGACAATCACCTCATTAAAAGTGCTCTTAACAGAGCCCTGAAATGAGCATAAACAATGCAACTGACCCTACAGAAATTATAGGCAACTTACTTTGGGTGGTACCCTTCATAGTGAGATGCTTCATTGTCCAGAAAACTTATCCACAGTTATTTCATGGCTACAACTCCACCAGCCTAGATTTCTTACCCTATGCTTTACTCATCCTGTGTCATGCTCACTACCTCCATCTTATTCCCCCAAATTGCTCCATCTCTGTAATTTTGCATTACAATACACCAGGCACTGAATAGAATAGTCTCCACTTTTCTAAGTCTCTGGCTTTCTTTGTGCACAGTGGCAGATACCAGGCCTGACAGATGTCAAGCTAGACTTTGGGGACCAAACAGCTGGGACCCTGCCCTCACAGCACCTAAAGACCAGCAAGAGTCTTGCCAGACACACTGAGCTAATGGTGCCACCTGATGGCTGCTATGCACCAGGCTTTGTGCCTTCTCATTACTGTTCATGTCTTTCCTTCCATACTGGCCTCATTTTACTTGTTGTTTTTCTCCTCCTCCTCCTCCCCCCACCTCCTCTTCCTCCTTTTCCTCCTCCTTATTCTTCTTTCTCTTAATTATTTCAACACATCCCTTCTTCATGATTTTCCTTCCTCTTCTATACAGCCTCTATTCCAGACACCATGCTCTTACTCTCAGTATCTTTACTCCCATCTTTCCACTATGTGTTCCCTAACATCTCCCAATCTTGGATCTATCCAACCATTGCCTCTCCCCACTATGAACCCCGTGGGCTTCTGAATGGTGCTGGAGGTACATTCATGATCTCAGCTGGGCTTTTGGCTGAGCTGAGCACTCCTTGCATGAGCTTCCCTATGTCCCCGCAAACCATTCCCCTCAACCATGGTATTGTCTGCAATCGCCCCACCTCACCTCTCTTAGATGATGACCTTAAACCCACCTTGCAGAGAAACTTGAAATGATCTGCCATGAACCTTCATCTCTCAACCTCCTGTCCTCCATAAGGTTAAAATCAGTTATATTTGCATTCGTCCTATTTCTTTTGATCCAGATATGAACCTTCTACTGCTCCTAACTTTTGATCCAGTGTCTTCCAGCACTTTACATTTGTGTTCTTTCCATGATTTTTTTTTTCTAAGTACCCTATATCATGGTCAAGTTCCTTCCATCATAAAGAATCTTCCTGCCCTCAACCCAGACATCTCCCTTTGGCTGCCCTTTTATCTTTCACTTCTCACTTCCTCTTAAAATTAAACTTATTTTTTTAATATTTTAAAATTTTCTTAGAAATATTTCATACATACTGAAATCTTAAGAGAATAATGTAACAAACAGTCACATTCTCAAAACTAAGCTAAAGGAATAAAACGCAGTGTGTCTGAAACCACATGTGCTTCAGTCATGTCTCCTCCTGTCTGAGAGTCAACCCCATTCTGAATTCTGTGCTTAAAATTTCCCTTTAATAAGGAAAGATTATATATAGGACACAGGGTCAGACCACTCCTGCTAGGCGTCTTTGGGGTAAATATTGCACCTGGGACTATTTCTCTAGACCAATTCTAGAAAGCCCATCAGCTTTCCAGTGCTGGAAAGCCTTCTGTAATATTCAATTTTCACCACAGGATGTCCTGCTTCTTGGACCATATGACATAGCGGACATCAGATGTTAGAGGTATATGCGATAGAAAAAGATGCCTGTGGGGCTTATGGCAAACCACAAAGGAAAAATTACAATGTCATTTCCTAGAGTTCTGGAGCAAGGCCATGCCATCTGCAATGAAGAACTGGACAACTTTCAAAATACAACTGTGGACATGCTACTGGACCCAACTGAAGGAAAGCTTTTCATTACTAGACAGAAAGTGACCATGTAAACCAGAAATGTCCAGCATATGATGAGTCTGACTGTCCATTCAGAAGTTTAGGCAGGTCCAAAATCCATCATAAGGATGGTCTGCACAAGTTGCCAGTATGTTGTCCTTCTTCAAGGAGACAAAAAGCCATTTGGTAAGCAAGTTGACTACACTGAACCTCACCCACTCTTAAAGGGACAACAATTCATTTTTACAAGAAGAGTTACATATTCTAGACATGGATTTGCCTTTCCTGATCACAGAACCTCCTCCAGTTCCATTGTCTGAGTATTTTCAGAGCTTTTGATATTCCTATCAGAGTAACCACCCAACATCATGTCAGACTAAGGGACTCACCTTATAACAAATGACCAAAAATGGGCATAAAATTCACTGGTCATATTGCCTACTGCAATCCCAAAACTTGCTTTCCTGACAGATGATGGAATGGAAAGTACAACTGAAGCATGAGCTCAGGGGCAGCACCATGTGAGGATGGGGGCCCATCCCCTAGGACACAGTACACAATCTGAATCAACAACTGTTTTTGGTGATGTGTCTCTGTCAGGTTCAAGAGCTGAGTCCAGGGAAAAAGAAGTACAATAGAAAATGGTCTCACTTATAATCATTCCCAGTGATTCACTTGGTGAGTTTGTGCTTCCCATCCCTATAGCCATGAACTCTGTAGCTTTAGGGGTCCTGGTTCTTACCACAGGACAAGAAAGCACTCCAACGTGCTTTCAGCAATGACTATCACCTGGAAGCTCAGGCTACTGTGTTCAAAAACTAGCAGACACAAAAAAGAAGGCATACTGGTAGCACTCAGATGATGCACTAGGATGTTTCCAAGTCTGCCTTTGCCTAATTTTAAATGAACACATGGTCATGGCCTGAGACGTGTATGGTGACCAGACACTCAAAAGCCACAGAGCTGAGGGTCTGCGTCAGACCACCAGGTAAGCCACTTATGCCAGTGCAGATACTTGCTGAGGGTGAGAGGGATCTAGAATGGATGGAAGAGGAAGGAAATACTTGTGAACGTGAGATGAACCCCTAGAGTGGAGAGCAGGAACCACAGTTCACCCCCACTACATCTTCTGCTCAGTTTCCTCAAAAAAAAAAAAAAAAAAAGACTTTTCAAGGAGTCTAGAGAAATAGCTACTTCTAAACCTTTTATAAAATATGGACTCCAGAAGGCTCAAGGGGTAGACTCTAGTGTATGCTGTGACAGGTGAAGTTACATCCCAGTGGAGACAACGGCAGTATTTTTTTTTTTTATTAATAATATAATCACACACTGTGATGTGTGAAAGAAAGGGACATAGTGTAATGAGACGATCTTGTACAGGAGGAATAAGAAAAGGTGAGGGTAGTACAAAGCCATTCAGCCTGTGTTAGGATCCTGGCATTCACATGAGAAGCAATATGAAGCCAGTGAGAAGAGAATTTCCATGACCAAGTTTGGGCTTTGCAGTTATAAAAAAGAAAATGAAAATGAGGAGTTCATATGGGGAGGCTTAATAGGAACAAGCATGCTGTGCAACAGTATGGATGGAACTACAGGAAACACTGTTTGTTGTAGAGGACCAAGATTTGGAGGAAAGATCACAAGTTCAGCTTGACCTGTGTTGAGTTGAAAATAGAGGTCTCATTAAACCTTAAACTGAAGGTAGAATCTAACTAAATAGCTTTAAGTGCAGGTTTGACCTGCAACAGAAAGGTCTAAATTTGGATATAAATGTGTAAGTCATGAGCCTACCTGTAGATGATTCTTGACACCATGGATATGAACTCAATTCCCCAGAGGTGAAACCTATAATGAGAAGAAAAAGTAGATGAAGACCTAAATCAAGAAACTCCCAATAGATAGCAAATGAACTGGCATCTTTTTCATTTGAATTTGTTTGCAAGCCTCTCTTGAAGTAATACCTTCTCCCTGAAAGCATCCCTTCCTAAAACTATACCCCCTCTCAATAGTCTTACCTTTGTGTAGCCATACTCTCCTATTTGGATTCTAGAAATTGAATTAATTTGCATAGATAATAGACTTAGAACCCATTCATTCAATTTCTTATGCATTCATCAGTTTGCTCTGTATTTATAAACCCTTTCTATTTATCAAACACTGTGCTAGATGCTGGGAATACTGAAGCTAATGGAATATAGATCTTGCCCTTGAATAGTTGTGGCAGAGATAGGTTTGTTTGTCTATCAATTTCTTTTCCTTTCCCAACTTTCGATGCAGTCATGTTAGAGCCTATTATGAGTTTTGGTCAATGAACTGTGGACAGAAGGACATCAAAGTTTCGTCAAAATACCCCCCACAAGATCCTCACAGCCTCTCTTCCCTCTCTGTGGAAACCATGGAGGCCATATATTCAAGATGGTGCCATCACAAGGTGGAAGAAAACTAAGTTTCTGAATCACCACATGGACTTGAGCTACCTAGAAGAACCACATACTTTCACTGTGTTAATTCATTAAAATTTGGGGTTTTTTTGTTCCAGACAATAATTCAGTTACTTTGAATACTGCAATGCTCAGTCTAATAAGAGGAATGATTTTGATGCCACTGTGGCAGAGGAGACAGTGCATGCAAACTATGGAGTCTTCTACTTATTATTCACTCCAAACTGTGAACAGCCTGAAAGGCTGGAGCTTAGTGGTAACTGAGAATTGAGTGGGAGATAAAAGGAGACAACAAGTTGACTGTGGGACCATCTATGCTTAAAAATATGACACAAGTCAAAGGGAATCTTTCCAAGATTCAAGACTCTGAAGAGAAATATTGTAATATTTGAATTTTAGAACTATCACTCCTCATCAAAGTGGTGGTTAGAATGAAATTATGTTGGAGCCAGGGAGATTAATATAGAAAAATTTAATCATTCATCCAAAAGATGTTCAGAGCTTGTATGAACCCAGTGACAGTAGGGGTGGAGAAGAAAGGCTACTCTACAGAATTCAGGGATGTGTTGGATTTGAAGGGAGTCAGAATTACCCTTAGACTCCAGACATTGGGGAGTAGTTTTTAGAAATGACTTTGGAATATATAATAATAAAAAAAACAACTTCAGTTCATAATAGCAACATGGAATTAAAACATACTTAGGAAATAAATATGCAGAACCCAGATGAAGAAAACAAATTACAGAGAGACTTAAAAATAGTCTAACAAATGGAGTGGCAGATTACAATGCTGGCTGGAATGAAACTTCATCATAAGGTAAGAGTCCTCCCCCAAATGATCTATGCAATGAATGCATTTCTAATGGAAATAAGAATCAACAAGAACTTAAAAATGATCCTAACATTCATTAGTAAGACAGATTAAGAAAAATGTTTGAAAATTAGTAGAAATTAGAAGAGGGGACTTGCACTGTTGTACATCAAAAGCCACCGTAAAGTTATTCTAATTGAAATGCTGTTGGTACTGCCAAAATAATCTGCAGCAAGATTAAAGCAACAGAATAAAATATACAGGAATAGACCATAGTAAATAGAAGAATTCCCTTTATGATTAAGGTGATATTTCACACAAAAAAGAGTTCTTAAACAATTATCTATTTGAAAAAACTGAAAATATATAATTACATCATTAATGCACTGTAAATTCCAAATTAATTAGAATAAATACAACCATAAAGATAACAAGGAAGTTCTTCTTTTCTATAAAAAAATTATAATAGAAATATTTTTATGGGTGCCTGGGTGGCTCAGTGGGTTAAGACTCTGCGATTGGCTCAGGTCATGATCTCAGGGTCCTGGGATGGAGCCCCCGCATCAGACTCTGCTCAGCAAGGAGCCTGCTCACCCCCCTCACCGCCTGTCTCTCTGCCTACTTGTCATCTCTCTGTCAAATAAATAAAATAAAATTTTTAAAAAGAAAAAGAAATATTATTTACTTTAAATACTTTAAAATAAGTTTTCTGAATTAAAATAAAACCCAATCAAATAAATGCAAAGGAAACAACAAACTAAGGGGAAATTTATTTATAATATGCATGATGAAAGATTTATAGCCTTCATGTGTCACAAAAAGTCTTACTAATCAATAGGAAAAAAATAAAACTACCAATAAGAAAAAATGATTTAAAAAAATGAAAGAAGAAATTCACAAAGGAAGAAATTCAATAACCTATGAACATATGAAAAAGTGAATATTATTGGCAGAGAAACACTAATAAAGAATCAAATGATGTTAGGCTCAGGAGATACAGAATATGTTAGGAAATAGTCAGTTTCATCTACTTTTGGTATTACATAAATCAGTACAAACTTTCTGTGGGGCAATTTGGGAATAAGTTTAAAAGCCTAAGGAACATTTATTCTATTTGATCCAATAATTTGATTTCCATAATTTTATTCTACATTAAAAAATCAGAAACATGCACACAAAATTATGTGCAAATTATTTTCATCAGTTATAATGTTAAAAAAATGTAAACATGGAGTCCAATAATGTGAGATTTAATATATAAATCATGGTATACACGTATAAAAATAATACATTGAAACTGTCTACATGTATGTTTTAGAAGTATATTTTATCACCTGAAATAGTCACAAAAAAGTCAAGAAGAAATCTGGTTCCAAACAGTATATACAACATATTACTAAACAACTATGTTTACACACATTTACTATGTCTGTGCCAGGGATTGGCCATCTGCAATCCAAAGGCCAATTTTAACCCATGCCTATTTTTGTAAATAAAGTTTTATTGGCATAAGCCGCACCCTATATGTTTATATATTGTGTGTGTTTACTTTTGACTGGCAATGACAGGGGAGATTACTTGTGACCAAAACCATCTGTGTGAAAAGCCTAAAATATTTACTATCTGATACTTTACAAAAAACATCTTCAATTCCTGGTCTATGTATTCAAAAATATAGAAAGCAAGTAAACTGCATCTAAATTGTATTTATTTCTAGGATGGGAAATTTTAAATAATTTTTCTTTTTCTTTTTTGTATTTTTCATATTTTCCAGAGAAAATTTTTATGATACATCATTTTGCAAAAATCTGGCAACACAAGAATATGTCAACATTAACTATATACTGTACGTTTGCAAAAAGGGTAGGCATATTTCAAAATATAAGTAACCATTTTATTTGGATGGATATAAGTATGAGTGATTTGCCTTGTCTTTTCTGACTCTTTTCTGTGTGTTTAATTTATTACAATGAACATATATATGTTACATACATAACTAGAATATACTTAAACATGTATTTTAATAAGGATCCTGGAATTTCTAATTCTGATTTTTTTTTCCTTCTGATTTCTAGGGGGATCTTGGTATTACATTCAATATCTTTTTCCTTTCTCACAATGTGAAGAAAACTTTTTGGAAGACTTTGATGATAGGGATTTTTAATGTTCTTGACTTTGAAGTGTAAGTCAAGTCATAAATTATAGCAAACATCTGGGATCAGTTATCTGCAGTTTAAATCATCATACTTCAAAAGAAACGAATCCAGGAATGAACAGCATATAAAAGAAAAACCAAGGATCTCTTTGCCTGTGTTGTTCTCTGTTTTTTGGATCCTGATAGATTTACTCATGAGCACATTCAAACTCTCTGGGAACAACCCATTCCAATATCACACACTCTGTTCAGACCATCAAATTGTAGTGGAAGATAAAAAAGTCATACATGATCTCGCAAACCTTTCCGATCATGTTTTCACAAAATTTAACTAAAAGAGCTCAAAAACAAACAAACAAAAAACCCATCTTGAACATGATGTGAAAGAAAGCCTTGTCCTGGGATAGAGCCCTGCATCGGGCTCTGCTCAGCAGGGATCCTGCTTCCCCTTCTCTCTCTCCCTGCCTGCTTCTCTGCCTACTTGTGATCTCTCTCTGTCAAATAAATAAAATCTTTTAAAAAAAAAAAAGAAGAAGAAGAAGAAAGCCTTATACAAATGAGTAGCTAATTGATTTCAGCAATCCATTAAAAGTGAGAGAGATTAGGTGATAGGTACAAAACAAAAACCCGCATCACAGGGAAACAGAATGCTCAAGGTCATCACATTTGTTCCATCACCAGTCACATGGTCCAGTCAAGAGCCCAAAATGTGGCCTGTGCCTCAGACCTTGCTGTCTGTAAAAAGGCTGCCCTTGGTGGCTGGGTTCAGCTCTCAGCCACAAGCCCAAAACACAGCTGTGCCCAGGTCTAGATGCCTTTTTCTGAGAACTTCCCTATACTGTAGAATTTGCATCAACTTCATGGTTGGCATGAAATTCCAGAAGAAAACAAACTGAGGGTTGCGGGGGGGAGGGGGTCGGGAAAGGGGGGTGGGGTAATGGACATTGGGTTGGGGAGGGTATGTGCTATGGTTAGTGCTGTGAAGTGTGTAAACCTGGCGATTCACAGACATGTACTCCTGGGGATAAAAATTTGTTTATAAAAAATAAAAATTAAAAAAAAAAAAAAAAGAAATTCCAGAAGAAAACACATGGATCCATCAATGACCAGCTTCCACACCTAAGCAATCTGAGATGGGCTTCTCTTGTCTTGAAAAGTTCAGTTGCTCCTTTTCCCAGCTCGTGGTACTCCCAGTGGCCAGTGTGGATGCTTCCTCTGAAGGCTGTCTCATTTGCACCTTTGGGCAACCAGATTGGGCATATTTTTATTCACCCTCGCCTTTCATCCTTGTGATTCTTTGGTGGGGATATACCTTAAGGTCTGAATTTCTAAAACAGTAGTGATAACTCTTTAGAAAAAGCAAGCAAGAAAGAAACATATGCAATGCTCATATCAACAGAAATATATTTCTTTTATATCAAGAAAATAAGGTAATTATGACTCTCAGTGTCAAATTCGTCCTAGTTAAAATCAGAGATAGGGACCAGTAGATGACCTGGCACAGATTCCTGCCTCTTAAAGCAGTTTCATCAACTTGTCTTGCCTGGAATTTCTAATGCCATTGGAATTTCTATCTGATCATTATTCTCTTCTAATACCCAGTCATAGGTCAAATATCAATAATTTTTGAGGCCTGGGTGGCCTTTAAAATTGCTATCTGTTCTCTCTGGGACAGCAGGAAAAGTCTTTGGGGAGGTGTGGAAGTGGGCTGGCTGGGATTCTTCATTTTCCAAGACCGATATCCTGCCCTCTGTGGACCTTTTCCTGCCTCGGAGCCCCAGCCTGTCGTTGCAGCATGCACTTCGGAGGCTCCCTCTGCTGGTTTCAGACAACGTCTGGGGGCTACTCTGCTCACAGTCAAGACCAGAAGAAGCAGAGTGAGAAAGAAGCAACCCAACCAACACCATCCCTTAATCCTACCTGTGAAGGTGGGCAATGAACACCAAAACATATGCAGCGAGCCTCTGGGCCAGGCTGCAGTGTTAACAGTCCTGCCCTTGCTTGGTGCCCAGCCACTTCCCAGTCTTTTAAATCCTGAGGGAGCAGGGCCACTCACTGCCACTCCCTGCTCTCTGTGCAAGTCTGGAGCTCACCTTTTAGCCTCTAAAACAGGAACACTCTTTATTTATGGCAGTTATGAAGGAAGAGTACTTTAAAGACAACAAAATGCAACTGCAAAAGCCTAATTCCTTGCATACGTACCTTCTCCTGCTTATAAATCATCCAGTGTATTCATAGGATGCTTTGTGTATTCAAAGCATGAGTCATCGAGGGAGAGATGCACACTTAAAGAGTTAGTCCCTATGTTTGAAAATGGGTCACTTTGAGTTCTGTGTGAAGGTGAACAGGAACACTGTTGGTCTTGGTTTATCATTATTCAGATTTTAGCCATTAATGCATATCTCCAGTCTGACTCAATCAAGATAAGAGAGGAATAAGAATTTCCAGACTGAAAGCAGGGTGTTGGCAGGATTATGAATACTTTTTATTTTGCAAGTCAATCTTTTAGGGGAACAGTTATTCCGTTTTTTTAAACTAAAACATATACAATGCATCCTGGAGTAAACCTTTTTTTTTCTTTTTCTTTATCTCCTCCTATAGGGTGGGTTTTGAAAAGCAAGACAGAGCAATTTGTTTTATGAAATTAGAGATCCAACAGATATGCTCATGTTAGTGGATGACAGAGGAGTAGCAATCCTATTTTAATAACTCCTTCCTGATTGTTTTAATATATTTTTTAAAAGATAATCATTTATTTGAGAGAGAGCAAGAACATGTGAACAGAGGGAGGGGCAGAGGCAGAGGGAGAGAGAGAATCCCCAAGCAGACTCCCCACTGAGTGTGGAGCTTGACACAGTGCTCCCTCTCAGGACCCTGGGATCATGACCTGAGCAAAAATCAAATCAGATACTTAACTGACAAAGCCAGCCAGATAGATAGATAGATAGATATACACACACATGTCACCAACCTGCCATTATTTTCCAAATCTGTCTGAAATATTTAATTTTCACATGCCATTGCAATAACCTTTGCAAAAAAGAGACAACAGGCTAAGCCCCACATCACCAAACTGAGCCATAACACCTAATGTAATTGCAGTGTCAGCCTCTCCCAGGAGGGGACTCTTAACCCAGCCAATCAAATTACCTGGTCAGCAATAGTGAGGTAATCTGTTTGATTACCACCAGAGGAAGGTGACCTCACCACAAATAATCCATTCTTTACTAGTAACTTCTTGTCCCACCTAGTTCTGCCTGTAGAAGTCTTTTATTTTGTACAGCTTTTCAGAACTACTTTGTTTGCTAGATGGGATGCTGCTCCATATATGAATCATTGAATAAAGCCAATAAGATCATTAAGATTATTCAGTTGATTTTTTTTTCATGCCTTCAATGGGGAAAAGAGAAATGAGGGAGAGAGAGAAGAAGGGGAAGAACACCGAGAGGGAGGAACTATGTCTTTTTAAAGAGAACAACTTTTTTCACTCTTATCCCATCCATGTTGTTAAGTCCAGGGTAATGTCCAACAGTAATATGACTAGAACAGACATTCTGCATCCAAATCTGTAAACAGATCTCACTAATCCCAGCTATCTCTAATTTACAGGTGATTGAATAAAACAATATTTTAAATTGGCACTTAAAAATACTGTGAGAAAGAATGGTGCCTGGGTGGCTCAGTCGGTTAAGCAGCCAACTCTTGATTTCCAGTCAGGTCATGATCTCAGGATCCTGGGATTGAACTCCACATTGGGCTCTGCCCTGAAGGGGGATATTGCTTGAGTATTCTCTCTCCCTCTGTCCCTCCACCGACTCTCTCTCTCAAATAAATAAGTGACTCTTCAAAAAAAGAAAAGAAATACTGTGAGAAAGAAAAAAATCTCGGTTTCTTCCTTTCTTTCTCCCTCCATCCCTCTCTCCTTTTTTTCTTTCCTTCCTCCCTCCCTCTATTACTTCTTCCTTCCTTTTCTTTCTCATCCTTCTTTCCCTTTGTTCCCTCTTCCCTCCCTTCCTTCCTCTCTCCTTTTATTCCTTCTTTCCTCTCTCCCTCCAGCCTTCCCTCCAACCTCTGTTCCTCCTATCTTTGCTTTCTTATTCTCTAACTATTTTTTCTGATTGTAAATACAATGACAAAGGGGGAAAATCTTTACTTTTCTGTGAAATTGGACTAAATTCTGATCTCTTAAAAACTGGAAGTAGAATGGGGAGAAGTGAGACATGATACTAGGGCCCCAATGCTATACAAATTTTATATCTAAAATTTTCCCATTACCTATAATCTTGCTTAAGATTTAAATTTTAACACCTTACACAAACTATCCATTGGACTGAACCCCTGAAAAAATAAAGAAGTTAAGAGTTATTATTTCCTGGAATCTGATTGTCAATATTCAAATGTACCTGCTTAAAATAAATTCCTCATAGATTCAAATAAGAAATAAACATTCCTGGCCACCCTTTTTTTCTTTTTCTTCTAATACCATTTATATAAACTTATTATGTACCAAGAGACCATAAATATTATTTATAACCATGTCCTTTATTATCAGATCTAATGGAAATAACAAAAATTCTATTACATTAAATTCCTATAATTTTCCCTGTGCAAAACAGATCTGTGAAGAACATAAAAAAGATATGACCACTATCCAATGTTTCATAGTCTAAATACCTTAGAAGTCTAGAAATGTTCTATTATAAGACATTATCTTGAAAAAATTATCTCTGATGTCTCTTACCAAAGTAAAATGTTTTATAAGCTCTGTATAGTTTTCTGAGAATTGATGTGTTTTAACTATTTTGAAATGTTTATTTTGCTGTTTAAATCATGTAAGTTCCTTCAAAATGGAGATGAAATATAGAAAATGTTTGCCAGAACTTTCAATTAAATAAATAAAAAAATCCTTTTGAAAACATTTCTTGCCAAGTTACATATTCTTGCAACGAAGGAATTTCTAGACCAAGATTTTCAAAGAATAGCTATGCGCCTCATGATGAATTGAATACTACCAGAGAGAAAAGTCTTTGTTATGATTTTTTTTTAAGTTAAGATAGTGAACTAGCATTTTTTTTTTCATTAAGTCTACAGAATTGTGGCTCATTCTTAATGTTTGGATTTAAAAGACAGTATGTGGTGCCAATTACCTACATTTAGGCTTTAATTTAAGGAAATTATTGGATTTGTTTTATTTTTGAAATGAACCTATTTGTGAGTCAACACAACACTGTTTTTCTCCTGTTTACATTTAATCACAGATGCTGTGCACATTCAATTTTCCAAGTACTGACTTGGTAGATTTCCTTCCCAGTTGTTTGTTTGTAGTAATTCTTGTAGATCATAGCCTATGCTAACTCAAAGGGCCAAGTGCGTTTTCCCTCAAACAAAAATAAGGAGCTTTTAATTGAATTCATTCCCAGAACTGACGTCTCCCGCTGCTCTTAGCCCCAGGGATCCTTCTCCTGTTGGAATCAATTGAAGTGTCACACATCAGAGCAAGAACAACGTGGCCTGGAGGATATTTAGGTCAGAGCCCGGCCTATCAATCTGAATTGGGACTCAGAGAAAACAGCTTTTAATTGTCTAACACTATATATTTGGAATGACTTCAAGGCACAGAGATGTTCGTGTTTAGGTGGGAAATGCATCCATTTTTGAAGCCCCTCCTCAATTAAAGAATATGTCTAAAAATATCTTGAAACCCTATTGTATCTGGGCCCTGTGGGTAGGGGAGAGTCCTGCACAAAGAACTTAAAATTCTGAGGATAAAATTTGACAGTTGTGCAGCTAAACTGAGGTCTGAATTTCAGACTGTGCTTTAGTAAAGTAATGATGTAATATATGAAACAACAGGGAATAGAGGAAAGTCATCCCATCTAAAAGGTAAATGGGCACAACACTGGTCCTGGGTCTGGAGGAAGGAGAAGAAGCATCCACAGATACCAGGGAAGCCCCATAGAGTGTGTATTGCTGGGCGTGTTCAAACATTGGTGCATTTATCCAGTCAATCAGGGGATACGAGAGTAGATAAATGGTGATCAAATTGCTGAAATCTTTAACTATCATTCTGAGAAGTTGGAACTTGGTAAAAAAATGAGAGGACACCTAGTTTGTTGTTGTTTTTGTTTTGTTTTGTTTGTTTTTTTGTTTTTGTTTTCTTCAGAGAAACAGAATAATAAACATTGTTTATTGTTTACTTATTGTTCATTGTATTTTGTTTATATGTTTATTGTTTATTTTTTAACTTCCATTGGCCAGACACTATACAAGGTATCTTGTATATAATATTTATTTTATCCTCACAAAAATCCAATGAGTAAGGACATACTTTGTTGACAAGGAATCTGAGCCTCAGTTTCACTAGCATACGGGGCAGACACTGTTGGTTGCCTATTTGCAACATTTTTCATTGCCCACCACCATGAGGCTTCAAAAACTAGAAATTGTCCTTCGCATCCTCTCCGGCAGGCTAGAGGTCTCCATGGACCACAGTTCTCGCCAATAGGAACATAAAGGGAAATCTGATAGGAAGCTTCAAGAAAAGTTTAGGATTGCTTCTTAAAAAACAACCAAACCCAGGTTGCTGAGGGGTTTCGGGGAGGGATAGGGTGGCTGGGTTATGGACATTGGGGAGGGTATGTGCTATGACGAGTACTGTGAATTGTGTAAGACTGATGATTCACAGACCTGTATCCTTGAATCAAATAATACATTGTGTGTTAATAAATTAAAAAAAAAAAAAAAAACCCAAGACTTGCTGGCTCTACCCCTGCCTCTTCTTATCCACAATGTGAGGGTCATACTGCCAAGTGGGAAAATATGATGAAGCCACAGTACCTCCTAAGTGTACTACCAGGAAGAATATCCCTGAGGTCTTGGAGTAGAAGACTGCAAACCAAACTAAGATGCTTGAATCACACAGACAGTTAAATAAATCTAAAACCTACAGTGAGAAGCAAGGGGAAGGAGAAGGGGAAGAAAAGGATTCCCTAGTCCTGTGTTAGGATACAATGCTCACCTAGCCTCTATTTGCTACATAGGCCTCGATGCCAAGCTGAGTTCAGCAAAAGCAAGAGGTCTCTACTGTGGGAGTAGAAGGAAGGCAAGGAGTCTCTACCAACAGAAGGTCCCTGAAGTCAACACATGTTGCTCAGTTACAGTCATGCAGTGGTGCCCCTGATCACAGTATCATTCACCAATACCCTGAACAGCAGCCATGCATCTTATGTACCCACCATGGGTAAAGGATATATGGGTTAGAATGGGTGTCACCAATGGGGGGCTCATTTAGGAGCAACCTAGCTTTCAAACCAGACATAACATCATCAATACCTTGTGCATATTTAAGATTTACATGATTTTTCTTTATCTATCCATAGGTAACATCCTTCTTTGTTCTACTGCAACACATAAATGTCCCATGTATTGTATATCTAATGTCTCTTATGGATTAGTAACTTAAAATCTATACATCTTATAATTTGTGACTATGATTCATAACTTACTTGCTTAAAATCTATACTTAAAACTTCTTATGAGTTATATTCATTTATTTGCTTTTTCCACCCTCTATTGAAGAATTAAATATACTATATTAATACAGCACATACTCCTTATAGATGCCAAGTTACAAGACAGTTTTTTTGTAACCATATAGCTACAAGTGTAGAGTAGAGAAAAGCCTGTTGGAATGGAGTGGCAAAACAGAGTCTTTAATACCCTGCAGTTAAACCAGAGCCAGAAACCATCTACTTCTAGACTTCTTGCAATGTGCAAAATATAAGATCCTATTGAATTAAGCCACTGTTTATATGAGATTTCATGTGCACTTAAATGCCTCCTGATTAGACTCCTTGTCACCATTCATTCTACAAATATTTGAGGACCTGTTGTAAATCAGATACTATTTAAGAAATTTGAGATAGAATGGTAAAAGTAGTCTCCATTCTCATAAAATTTATTTCTAGTGGAGAGAGAGGTAATTTTTTAAAAGATTAAGTTTTGGATTTCTCATTCTGGCTACGACAAAGTAACTGGTCTCAATTTGCCTCCTTCTTGTAGTCAACTAAAAAAGTCAGCAAAATATATGAAATAGAATGTTCAGACATTAGAGAAAAGTCAGGACAAGATTGTGATCCTTGAGAGGAGAAAAACAAATGATAGGGGCTGACAGTAAATTCTGATTTCTACCTAGAGGCAGACCATGGTGCAAAAAGAGAAAACCAAGATCAGCCCGATGGAACTGCTGAGCTGGAAAGATAAGGATCAAAATTTGGGAACAAATTGGTCAGCTCCAGTTTGCTTGGCAGAGGAATTCCTGACATAAAGGATCTATGTCCAAAAAAAAAAAAAAAGCTCAGAGGACTTCGAGTGAGGTCTCTTTGAGGCTTGAGATTCAACAAAGCTGGACAAAGAATAACCACCAAGGAAAACACAATTCCAGGATAACTACACATTGAACAACACTAGAACTTGCAGGGGCCTGGGAAATATTGGAATTAGGATCAACAAGAGAGAAGAGAGTTCACTGAATAACCAGGGACATTCAGTAGGGACCCCAAAAGACTTTTACCTTTGTAGTAAAGATACATTAGCGGATTAGAATCAATTCTAAACCTTCCTAAACAAAATTTAAAACCAGTTTTCAAAATATCAAGCTATTTGGCATGTTAAATTAGTGCCAGCAGGCACAAAGCCCAGCACTCCTTAAAGGAAAACAACCTAACCTTGATAATCAACAATCGTGAATACACGATGTTCAACAACCAATCAAATACTAGTAGACATGCAAAGATGCAGAAAAATATGACCCATCATCGAAAGAAAAACTGTCAGGATGCCTGGGTGGTTCAGCTAGTTAAGGGTTTGCCTTCAGCTCAGGTCATGATCCCAGGGTCGTGTAATTGAGCCCAGCGTTGGGCTCTCTGCTCAGCAGGGACCTGCTTCTCCCTCTCCCCCTGACAGCAGCTTCCCTTGCTTATGCTCACTCTCTTTCTGCCTCTCTCTGACAAATAAATGAACTCTTTAAAAAAAAAGAGAGAGAGAGAGAGAAAGAAAAAATTGTCAATAGAGACAAATCTGTAGGGTGTCTGGGTGGCTCAGTTGGTTAAGCAAATGCCTTCGGCTCAGGTCATGATCCTGGAGTCCTGGGATCGAGTCCCACATCTGACTCCCAACTCCACAGGGAGTCTGCTTCTCCCTCTGAACTTCTCCCCTCTCATGCTCTCTCTCTCTCTCTCAAATAAATGAATAAAATCTTAAAAACAAAAACAAATCTGTAATTGACTAAGATGATTGAATTTGCAGACAAGTTTAAAACAGTTATTACAAATATATTCAAAGATTTAAATAAAAATATAAGCATAATAAACAAACTAATAATATAAAAAGAATCAAATGAAATTTCTACAGCTTAAAAATCACAATATCTGAAATTAAAATGTATTGAATAAGTTCAACAAGAAATTAAACATGAAGTTAGTGAATTTATAAACATGACATTAGAAACTTTCCAAACTGAAACAGAGAAAAAAGGATGAAAAGAATCAACAGAATCTCAGTGGTACATGGGATAATATCAAGCCATCTATGAATATAAAAAGAGTTCCAGAAACAGAAAGGAGCAGAAGGAATATTTAAAGAAATATTTCCAATGATTTTCCATATTAGGTTAAAAATATCCATCAACAAATCCAAGATAATTGAAGAACTAAATAGAATAAACAAATTAAATCACACAAAGCACATTATAATCCATTTGCTGAAAATCAATAATAAAAAGAAATCTAAAGTACTTCATATAAATGTACAAAAATAAAAATTATCACTGACTTTTCACCAAAACCAATCCAGAATATGATAGAATAACAACTTTACAGTACAGTTGATCCTTGAACAACATGATTTGAACTGCATGGATCCACTTACATGTGGATTTTTAAAATATTTATATTGAATACAATACTGTAAATGTGTTTTCTCTTCCTTATGGTTTTCTTAATAACATTTTCTATTCCTTTACTTACTTTATTGTTAGACTACAGTATCTAATACATATAACATCCAAAATGTTGTTGCATTGGTTATCCATAAGGCTTTCTCAACAGTAGGTTATTAGTAGCTAAATCTGGGGGGAGTCAAAGTTATATCCAGATTTTCAAATGTAGGGGGGGATCAGTATACCTAAAGCCCATATTATTCAAGGGCCAACTGTACGGCAAAGCAGAAAAACTGTTACTCTAGGAACCTATATGCAAAGGAAACATTCCTTAAAAACAAAGGTGAAATAAACACATTTCAAACAGAAGCTAAAATAATTCATTGCTAGGATACTTGCTTTACAAAAAATGTTAAAACATGTTCTTCAGGATGAAGAAAAATAATACCAGATGGAAACTCAGATCTATACAAGGGAATAAATGCCCAGAGATATGGTAAATCTGTAAGGACATAAAACAGATTTTTATTCTTTTAAGTTTTTAAAAAAATAGTTGACTGTTAAAAGCCAAAAGTAGCAAGTATATATTATATGGTCTGTTATATATATTACCACAAGGAAAGAACAAAGATTGTAGGGTTCTTGCATTTTATATGCAGTGGTATAATGTTAATTTACAGTAGACCATGGTAAGTCAAAGATGCAAGTAACCACAAAAAGAAAATAAGCCCCCCAAATGCTCAATTAATCTGAAAGAAGTCAGTGTGGCCAATAAAGCTAGGGTCTTGAAGTAAATCTCATTGATTATTAATTTAATAAGTAAGTTGTTTAGTTGGTTCACTGCCTTACCTCCTACAGGCAGATATTTCTGGAGTGAGCAGCCATGTTGTTTTTCAATATAGGGACATGGAAGTATATGCACTACAAGTACTGTTTCACAAACAAAGACAAGGAATTTTGGTGATTTAATTCTCCCTGATTCAGACCCAACTGTCTGACTATTAAAGAACCATACTTCACACTATATTTTGTAGTCCCTTGATGATATCATCATAACTTGGATTTTCGTTTTGGAATAAATTACTCGAGAAGTAGATTGACAGCGGGGAATCTTGTGTCTGCTATTTCCACTCCAAATTATGTGGATTTAGAAGCTAATCTTTATGCCCAGCTCCCTTATTTCTTTGGCATTCTGGAGGAATGTGGGACTCACGGGTTTGTATTTTGATTAAGGTGACCAACATTCTACGATCACAACTTTCAATCAGTTAATTCATTTCCATTTTAGATACATCTAAAAAGTGCAGCATTACACTAATGTCTTAATGCAAAGACAATGATGTGAACAGAATCTTAAACTCAGTTTTAATGGCTTCTGAGATTATGATGTAAAACTAATCTTTATGCTCTCTATTTACAATTACCTAAAGGACAAGGCTTATATTTTATTAATCTCTATTTCCCTTGCATTTAACACACATTTTGCCACACTGGGGAAATTCAGTAGCTTCCATATTAAATTTTAACTAAGTAAGATAGATTAATTGGGACTGAAAATCAAGTGAACATTTTATCATTGCTCACTGGTAACATTTTTCAGTCCAGAAAAAAATTCTGTTGCCAAGAGGACTTTCTGTAAGGAGCTAATATTAAATTGTAGCCTTGCCTGTGTTAGAACCCATGGAAGAATTCCATTTATTAGGGATAAATCACTTGACTACACAGGGTATGCCATTATTCATACATACGATTAGGAGGTGAGAATACATGACATCACCATTCATAAAAACAACCACTCTATGTCTATCATCTATAGAAATCCATGGTGTGGCATTTCTCTAGTGGTCAAACTAGTTGATCAATATCTTAAGGGTGTAATAATCTGAAAGGACATAGCAGCAGGAGAAACATGAGGTAAAGGTATTTGTATCTTGTGCTAATCTGTATGTTTTAATGGCTTCTTTTGTGCCAAACTGTACTTTGAATTCTTAAGCCTAATTCAAAAATTTTCTAGCCTTCCATATTATGTTCTTAACTCCTCCCCCACCTCAAGTAATTGCAAATTCAGAGAAAATAACCTGAGCTCACAATTCTCGTCTTAAATTATGTGAGATCATATTTCCTCATTATAGTAATTTGAGTCAGAAATCTGTTGAATCTTAATTTACTGTGCAAAAAGCATTTAAATTCCACAGATGGAAATCAACTAACAGAATAACTTTCTCTCTTCACTACTTGTTTACAGGGTTATGAATGAAATTCTATATGTTGACATAATTCATTAAAGCAACCTTGCTATTTTTGCTTCTGAATTAGAAGCAGCTCCTGACTTAGCAGTGGATTTATACTCAAATGACCAGAAAAGTTGCTGGAGACTTCTAGAAAAAAATAGAGTCACTAGTGAATAAATACAATATCAGAAAAATGACATTGGATGGATTGCTTTCATGACGATCTTCTAAGGACTTTCCTATCAGAAAATACAGTGAAATTTAAGACTGATAGGATGTGTTCTCCAGTATTTGAACAGTTAAAACAGAAATAGAAGACTATTTTCAGCGTAAGGTCTAGGCCTAAGGCATTTTGTTTTTAGCAAAGACATTTTCTCATTAGAAAAAAAAAATCTATTCAGGTAAGGAAAAAAAATGGACTTCATTGTGGAAGTTTTCAGTTATTTACTGTAGAGCATAACAGTTTGGATGAATTATGTATTCTCTTCCACTCACTATGTTGTGGGTGTTCTGTTGTTTATTACAAAGAAAGTGTTCATGATATTTCTACTATAAGAAATATATCTCCATGGTTTATGCAAAAGACTCAGCAACATCTTTTTTCATTCTTAGAGCATGAGTAAGCTGGTGGCTGTTAACAGGAATTATTGAATTTAATTTGAACACCCTGTTTTTTGTGTTTTTTTTCCAATGCAAAAAGGTATCTTTATTAAAGCATAGGGACAGGACAGCCTGTTATTTTTAAGAGTATATTCCAGTCTTGCAGAGAGAGCACATTAGGAAAACATAAGATCTGAGATGTTTCTCTTGTGTCCTGCACTGTGTCCTCTTCTATTTGAAGTAAGCTGAAGGGGCAAGTGGAAAGAGACAGAGCCCACAGACGGCAAATCTTTGAAAATAGCTCTGATCTGGTGTGGTTTTTCTCAGAGCCTCTATTTCACCTGGAAGACCTGACTGTACTCTAAAAATATCAATTCCAGAAAAATCTCTAACCGCCAGCTGCAACTTTTTCTGAGTTTTGGATCTGCTCTTCTAAACCGCACCCTCCCCCCCCTTTTTTTTTTTTTTGCCATTTACCTATCCTCATCATTGAAAAAAAAGGCAGTAGAAATAAAGAACTTCTATTTCAGAATTTAAGTAGGGGGGAAATCAACAACTATATAACTGAGTACATGGGGGTTAGCCACTTTTAGAAAGACTTCTATTCTGGGCACTTCTAGTTGGACAGAAATAAAAAAGGTAACTGATGAAAGAAGTGAGCTCCGGGGCAGGGGAAACTGTTTAACAACTGAAGTCCCCTACTCACAAAGAAAATTCTGCAGGAGTAAAACTCCATTCTTTAAACCATTAGCTGTTGGGGTTCTCAGTTGCAACAGTATTGAGCAGGAACTATGTACTAGGGTTTTACAAAGCCAGTTAAATACACTTAAAATTAAATATTAGGTAATGAAAATTTTTTCCTTGGTATAATCCTAAAACCACTCATAGAAAAAAAACTTTTCTTACCCCTTAACTTTCTACATTTTTTTCTAAGACTGAAACTTAAAAATTAATAAACCTATAAAATGAAATCCAACATTTAATTCAGAAGAGCTCTGGATATCTTGGTGTGCAAATATATAATTCTTCATGTAAGTAGAAATAACTTTTCAATTTATTCTTTTTCAAACCAAAATTGAAAGAAAACTCTCATACAAGGTAGCCCAGACCAGACACATTAAAGGGAAGATATTTTCACCTACCAAAATCAGTAGGAGGTATTTTCTGTGAGTTTGACATTTTTTGAGCTTTCAAGACACAACATGAGCCATGTATGGACTTAAAGGTCTCGATTATTTCCAAAAATCTTTTCTAGTACTCTGACTTTATGGTTAATGGCACTGAACTCATTAACTATTAATTGAGAAAATTCTGAGTGTTCTATCATTGTGCTAGGGTCCATATGGCTGTTTGCCTAAATTTTGGCTATACCATTTTCTTAACCGGAATGTCTTATTAACTTCTTCGAGTTCTGATATCATCTATAAAATGGGTATGTTAAAAACAGTGCCTGCTTTGTAAGGTTGTCATAATAATAATGTAATGATGTTATGAATTAATGCACATTCTCTGGCATTTAAACAGGGTTCAATAACTATTATATACTAGGAAAGGTAAATTTCCTAGTTAGATGCTAGGGATCTCATCACTTTAAAGGAGTATGAAGAATTTTTTTAACGGTGATACTCAAAACAGGTATGGTTTGGGGACTATGAAAATAAGAGTGTGGTAATGAACTAAATGGGGATGGGAAAAAGGAAAAAAATGACAAAGACGGATTAGAAAATTTTATGTGAGCTTAGAAAGCTTCCTTCCACTGTTGACCACAGTCTATCTCAATGTTTGAGCATGGGAACTGGGGCTATTTGTTACTCCATGTAGAGGAAGAGAAGTGCCTTTAAATGTTTATTATAATCATGGAAATTATGAACAGTCTTAACACAATCTCCTCTACCTCTATAATTTTTCTTTTTTTTTCTTTTTTTTTAAGATTTTATTTATTTATTTGACAGACAGAGATTACAAGTAGGCAAGAGAGGCAGGCAGGGAGAGAGAGGAGGAAGCAGGCTCTCTGCGGAGCAGAGAGCCCAATGTGGGGCTCGATCCCAGGACCCTGGGATCATGACCTGAGCCGAAAGCAGAGGCTTTAACCCACTGAGCCACCCAGGCGCCCCTATAATTTTTCTGTCACAAAACATATATAATGCTTTTGTTCATTCAAAAAGGCTTATAATTCACTAAGCAGAAGCAGCTAATGTACACTTGTGTATATATCCTTGTGAATCTGTCCATGCCCTGAGAATATGGTTCTTAGGAGGTATGACAGTTGCATACATGAGCTTAGAGCCCTGGTTCAGTTATGTATGAGTATATAGGTCACAGCAACATATGACCCTTTTAGGCATTCTACAGGAGACCCAGACCCTTCTCAGGGTTGTTACTAAGGATGCCACTATCCTTCTATGCTAGCAAGTTCCTTGTGAGCTATTCCACTGGCCTTCAAACATTTTTATTATTCATTGTGATGAGTTCCCTTGTACATTATAATCAAAGAAAAGTGTCACTGCATAACAAAGGAATAATAGTTTGAAAGATTTTGTCCAAATATATGCAGATTTGTACTCACTTAAACTGACAACCAGTAAGTACCCAGGAAATTCATTATGCTAGATGGTCTATCTGTAATTCTTGATCTGAACACAAAGATAATTTCCAAAATGTCATATCATACCACCATATAATGGGCCACCTCTGTTGCTAGTTGAATGGTACATGAGATCTGCAAAAAATCTCTTCTAGAAAACGTAACAGCGTATTTCAACTAGCCTTTATGACCCGCTACTCTTTAGCTTCTGTAACGAGTACATCCAAGTGAGTAGTACTTCCTGCTGCCAACTTTCTTCCTGGCAGCAGGAAGAAAGCTAATTAAACACTTTTCAGGTCATATTACTGAAAATGAGGCCATCTGGTTGACTGTCACTGTGGGCATTACATAGTACTAGTGTCTCTGAACACATAGTGTGGAAAACATAGGATTAAAATGCCAGACTTGATATCCAAACAATTTTCTCGCCATTCTACATGTAAGGAGAAAGGTTATCACTTGACCTGAACATCATTTTAAGAAAGGTTATCACTTGACCTGAACATCATGTACATCTTGCAGTTAAAATATTCTGTTGAAAAAGGGGCCCCTGGGTGGCTCAGTTGGTTAAGCATCTGCCTTCAGCTCAGGTCATGATCTCAGGGTCCTGGGATCAAACTCTGTGTTGCTCCCTGCTCAGTGGGGAGTCTGCTTCTTTGCTTCCTCTCTGCCACTGGCCACCCACCCCCCGCACCCCCTCATGAGCACTCTCGCTCTCTCTCAAATACTCTCAAAGAAATAAAAAAAAAATCTTTTCAAAAAATATTCCATTGAGATACTCTGAATTCAGATGTTCAAATTTGCCCATATAGCATCTAAGCTCCTCAGTTGTAAGCAATAAAAACAGACTGGCTGACGAAGCATTTTAAAAAAATGCTTATTAAAAGATATTGAATAGCACATAGGATTGTGGGGAAGACTAGAAGATATCTTTTTGGGTAAGCTATCAAGAAAATGTGTGTATTCTTGCAGAATCAGCCCAGGGAGGAAACACCACTGAGCTATACTGTGCAGGTTCCTAGAGCTGCTATTTGTTACCACCATGCTACCAAACACCCCTGCACCCCCTGGGCCCTGAAAGCTGGTGCTTCTGCTACACAAGGGCTCCTCAGGGAGTCACTTTCATTAGATTGTTCACTTCAAAATGGAAATCTCCGGAAGAAACTCTGATTGACTAAGCTTGGGTAACAGACCTGTCCGGGAGATGGAAGTTACATATTGTGGGATCCCACTTTGGGGAGACCACAGCCTAAAAGATACTGCAGACCGAAAAATCTGACCCAATAATTACAGAGACCATATAATTTATCGTGCACATCAGAATGCTTTTCAGAGTGAAAGAGGGTGTGCTATTAAATAATGATTCCAGGGAAAGAGGTATAAACTGTGGCACTTTGAAGAGAATATGGTATTTGATTACAGTGACCAAGTTTTCATCCCCAGGCTGTGCTCTCAGTGCCACCACGAGGTTTTGCTATGCGTCTGCTTGGCTGTGCTGCTCCCATTGTAGGAGGCTGCCTCTCCAAGGGCTGCTGTGAGAAGCCAACCCAAAATGCCAGGCTGTCAATTGATATGGGAACAGGAGGGAATCTTTTATGCCTCCCACAGAGATCCAGGTTCTCACCTAGGTGTGGTTGGCTTTGTGATACCTGCTGAGCTTCTCCACCAGGCTCTCCAAATAATGCATAGTAATGTGCACTAATCAGGGGCACCTGGGTGGCTCAGTGGGTTAAGCCTCTGCCTTCGGCTCAGGTCATGATCTCAGGGTTCTGGGATCGAGCCCCGCATCGGGCTCTTTCCTCAGCAGGGAGCCTGATTCCCACCCTCATCTCTGCCTGCCTCTCTGCCTGCTTGTGATCTCTGTCTGTCAAATAAATAAATAAAATCTTTAAAAAAAAAAAGAGAGATGAAGTAATGTGCACTAATCAAAACACTTCCACCTATGCCGGGATAAAACCACTTTGCTAATTGTGTGGCGAATCCAACCTGTAGCTCATCTGAAGTTTGGAGAAACATATGCTCCCTTTAATATTTTATATATCTGTATTAATTACTTAGCTTCTATTGAGATAAGTACATTGGCTATAAGTGGAACATATTTGGGATTAACCCTAACTTCTGGTCCACAGATGAGGCATTGCTGGAACCATAAACTCTACCACCGCATTGGGAAATGAGGCCATTACAGGCCTGCATGATTAACAGCCTTTTGTGATGCTGAAATGTTCTCCGCATAACGTGGATGCTTTAAAACCTTAAGACAAAGGTTCTTTTCAAATAACTGATTTCTTGGGGGTGCCTGCATGGCTCAGTTGGTTAAATATCTGCCTTAAGCTCAGGTCATGATTCCAGGGTCCTGGGATCAGCTCCCTGTCATCAGGCTCCTTGCTCAGTGGGGCGCCTTCTTCTCCCTCACTCTCTGCCCTTCCCCAACTCATGCTCTCTGTCTCTCTGAAATAAATAAAATCTTTTTTTTAAAAAAATAACTGATTTCTTGAAGTTTATGTAATTTTTTATCTTATTTTCTTACTTACTCAGGTTTGAAAATTACTGTGAAGATTTCTCCAAAGCTCCTAGTTTTGTTGCTGAATTTTATTACTCTGTCTTCATTTTAACATCTACTATGTGGCTACTCTGTCAGATAGTTTCAAGGGACAAAGTAATGAATAGCACATGTTCCTTGTCTCTCAGTCTACTGGAGAGAGGGACATGTCAACCAACAGGCACTATAATGTCACAGGTGACTTGACTTTGAACTGAATAGTATTCAACCATACTCATAAAATTGAATCTTTGGGGAGAAAAACCACATGCATTTAAAACTATATGGACAAAAGATGGAAAACACAACCACATTAAGCCTTTATTCCTAATCTCTGCAAATAAGAATCTTCAGTACAAAAATATATACAAATGGCTATAATTCTTAGTAAGATTTTTTTTTAATGAAATAACTAAAAAAAAAAAAAAACACTGCATTTCTAAAGTACAGATGTGGCCATTTTTGCAAAGAATTTATGATCCTTGTCCTGAAGACATTCACAGTCTATTGGGAAGATGAACATGTCAACAAATGGACATTATAATGTCACGGGTGACTTCACTTTGAACTAAATATTTTCAACCATACTCATAAAGTTTAACTTTTGGGGGGGAAACCGCACATACATTTTAAACTGAATGGACAAAGGATGGAAAACATTGTCAAGTTAAACCTTTATTCACGTCTGAAAAATAATTTTGAATACAGAAATATATAAAAATCATAATTTTGGTTAGTATTTTTAATGAAATAAATTTTAAAAAAACACTACATTTCTAAAACACAGATGTGGCCATTCTGCAAAGAATTTATGGTCTTTTTGTGACCCATTAACTCACTGCACCTGACTGTTCACAGACCCAGAAACCCATTGGCCAAGTCAATGAAGACCAAGAATTAATCCTCCCCAGGCCAGGTATTCTGCCCAGTTGAACTGCTGTGAAAACAAAATGAATTATCAAGGATTTTTGTGCTGAGTCTAAGAGGTTTGGGAACGGAAAGGGAAAAGAAAGATATTAAATGGTTAGCATTGGAAACTTGGCAGGCAAATTGCAATTTTCTCTGAAAGTCTTGAAATCAAACATGACTATGGTTTCTCTCCAATTGTGGAATAGTTGAAGCTGCCCCAGGGGTCTTCCCTGATGAAGAGCAACTTTGTTCATTGACGGATGAGAAAACTAAGAGCCACAGGCTTTCAGTGATTTGCCCAAGGTCACAAATTTCATTAAATAACTGGATAACAGAGTAGAGACAATGAATCCTTAGATAACAAAAGACAGTTTTACAAAACTATGCAAACATCATAGCTTACATAAAATATTTAAGTAATCAGGGGGACAAGATGGCGGGGAACTAAGAGGAGGCTCTGGTTCAACCTGTCCCCTAAAGTGAGCTGATTACCTACCAAGGAACTCCGATCACTCATGAAATCAGCCTGAGATCAGAATTCTACTCGTCAGGATCTCTACGGGGGCAGAAGATGCCAGTGGGACGTCAGGATCTCTATGGGGGCAGAAGACGCCAGTGGGCAGGTAAAGCGGAGTGGGAACGCCGGAATGGTATCGGAAGATAAAAGGGGGAGGGAGCCACCAGAGGAGACGCATTGGGAAGTAATACCCCAATACGAGAGTGCCCTATTACTGGGGACCAGCATTAACTTGAAGACGGATAAAAAGCACTCAAAAAGAGAAAAGATAGCAGGGTGAAATTGTGGGAATTGGAACTGTTAGGGACAGGGGCTTAAGTCCCCCACGGAGGGCAGACACCCCTGGCGCTGAGCCAGAGAGAGTGCAGCGGAGAAACCAGGTCTTGGTCTCTGAGCTGTGAGGAGACCTACTAAGGGCGCTTGGCGTGTGGCAGGGGCTGGGACCCTCCCGGAGCAGAAACAGACTTTTGCAGTCCCCACGTGTGTGCCGCGCCGCGCTAGCAGAGCCTGAGACGCGATCCACCCCCTCCCCTGAGAGAGGCGCGTGGGCGCCAGCCAGCGGGGCTCTCTAGGACCCAGAAAGTCTGATCGCTCCCAGCTTGGGACAGCGGGAAAATCTCTGTGTGCCTTCCCTGCTTGGAACCTCTCTGGCGGTCTGGAGCTGCCCAGACAGCTGCCGCTTGTGGTTTTGACAAGCAGGACGCACAGGTGTCCCCAGAGATCGCGGCTGGGAACCTGCTCTGCAGCACCCAGAGGGGAACGGACTGGGGCTTCTCTCTGGGAGGGAGGTCTGGGTGCAGTTTGCTTTCCTCTAAACCTCCAAGAACCATTGGGAGCTGCCAAGGGGAGAGAAAACAAACAAACAGACATAAAAACCTCCAGAGAACAAAAGCCTGAAGGCCCGGTTTCCTCAGAGCCCACACCCTGGAGGGGGGCAGGAGGACTTAACTCAGGAAACACCACCTGAAAACCCATGCGGCAGGCCCCTCCCCCAGAAAGCCAACCCGCCAAGAAGACAACAATCACTAGTACTTCATAGATACGTTTAAATCTTAATTCGTTCCCACTATTCTGGTTCATTTTAAAATTTTTTTTTAATCTTTTTTATTTTGTTATATAGATTTTTTTAGCCTATTTACCATCACAGTGAGATGTCCAGTACATCAAATCCCATAATAACCTTTTAACCTGAACTTTTTGATACATATACCCATGTTTTACTTTTGCTTTTCTATTTTTTATATATATATATATTTTTTAATTTCACTTTAGTTTAGTTTAGATCATTCTTTTCTTTACTTTTATTTGCTAATATTCATATAGAGTTAAAATTCAAGGTAATCCCCTTTCCCCAATCAATGCTACCCCTATAGGTAAACCATTTTTTAATCCCCTGATATCTTAGGAAAGTTGTATCCTTTAAAAAAGATATCAAGATACACCCAGGAAGAAGCAAAATAACCTTCCTCGCCCACACTGAGAATTTACAACCACTCTCCCATCTTTTTCTCCTACCAGTATTTTTGTATACTTGTGTTTGTCCTGGAAGTCTATAAATCTTATACTTAGGGTTCTTTTTGACGAGGTTCTTTTTTTTTGTTTGTCTGTTTGTTTCTTTGTTTTGCTTCTACATATATATGTACATATTTTTTTTCTTCTCTTGTCATATACTTTTATCAGTCTTTTTTGTTTGTCTGTATTTGTTTGTATACTTCACAAACCTTACCTTGGGGCCCATTTGGGCTG
>PISX010012820.1:0-59216 GCA_004024625.1 Mellivora capensis
GCCGGGGAAGAGGAGACTTCACGGTCAGGACGTGGGGGAGTGTAGTGGGCCAGGAAAGGGGGCGTGAACGTGGGCCCACTGCCCGGGAGGGAAATCTGGGCTGAGCAGGGACACTTGGGTCCTTAGACTCGACTGTACACCAGAGCCCCCGAGTGGTTGACTTGCAGGATCCAGCCCACAAGGATGATGCCGTGGGCTCCCTGGAGAGCGCTGGTGCCGAGGCCGTTGGCGGGGGGGGGGGGGGGGGGGGGGGGGGGGGGGGGGGGGGGGGGGGGGGGGGGGGGGGGGGGGGGGGGGGGGGGGGGTGGCACTCAGAGACCGCTGCCCTAATACCCTTGGAGGCCTGGAGAAAGGGCGGAGCTGGCCCAAACAGGTGTGAGTCATCTTCTCCCAGACTGTCCTACAGCTCTGCCCTATTTCCCCACACGCACGCCCGGACACTTGCCCCTGCCTTGCTGGCTGTCCGCTGGCCTGGGACCCGTGGCCCTGCAGGCCCTTGTTCTCTTGGCCTCCATTCACACCATCTGTCAGCTCTGGACCCCACGGCAGGGAGCCCTGCCTTTGTGGGGGCAGGAAACTCAGCAAGGAGGAGTCGGGGGGCTTGGGGGGGGAGTGTTTGTTTCACTGTTTAGCAGGTGGGCAGGACCTGGGGGTGGCCGCCAGGGTTGTTGGAGAGGGAAGGAGCCTGCAGTGTTGACTCAAATGGTGGGGGTAGGGGTGGGGAATGAGTGCTGTCCAGGAGGAGGTGCCGCCCCCCCACCCCCGAGACCGAGCAGTGGCCTGGAGCTCATTACAGCTCATCCTGACCCTGCATGGTCAGGCCGGGGGTGTCTGTGGTCAGGCCTCGTGCTGGCCAATGGGCGTCATTCCCTCTGTCTCTGTGCATCTCTCTGGCTGGGCCCTGATCTCTGGGTCCTGGCCTTAGACCTGCTCTCCAGGTGTGGGAAAGCCTCTGAGGTGCTCGTGGCTGGGTTAGTGCGGGGGAGTGGATCCCAGCCTCGTGTCCCGTCCTCTGATCTGCTGGAGCCCTGAGCAGCCTTGCCTATGAGGCAGTATCCTGGTACATGGGTCCCCTTGAGTCTCGGGGGCATCTCCCTGCCAGATTGGGTCCTGACCAACCACAGTCATCGCTGCTGGCCTTCTACAAACCGGCTGCTCCTTAAGGTTGGCCCTGGCGGAAACAGCTGCACCTGGGTTGGGTTGGGGGTGATGCGTCCCCAGGCCTGTGGGGAAAGAGCTCTGTGCCGGGGCTCTGACTGGGGTAACTGTTCCCCCAGAGGACACCGGCCAGGTCTGAGACAGCATGATTGCCCTGGGGAGGGGCTGCTGCACCCTGGTGCTGGGCAGGGGGTGCCCAACGTCCCATGCAAAGGGTCGCCCCGCTCCAAATGTCGGCAGTGCTGAGGGACAAGGTGACGGGGAAGGGCCCGGGTCTGCTGGAACAGAGTGCAGGGACGGGCTGGTCCTGGGGACATGCTGCCCCGAGGCGCACAGGACAGGAGCTTGTGGGAAGAGGTGGCAGCCCAGTCCGTTGGGCTTGGCTGTGTCTGGGGGTGACGGGCCAGCGGAGCAAGGGCCCTGGAGGAGCATGTGGCCACTAAGGGAAGGAGGCTGAAGTCTCGTCAGGACCTGGGGAGAGGGGGCCCAGTTCTGCACGGGGGAAGTTGGGCTGTGATTGTGGGAGGCTGGGGGCTGGGGCAGAAGGTTCCCTTCCTTAGCTGGAGCCAACCAGACACTCTGCTGAATGTCTTCCTGGCCATTGCCGTGGACAACCTCGCCAACGCTCAGGAACTGACCAAGGTATGTGCGTAGGGACACGGCCCACAGCCCAGGAGGGACAGGGGGGTGGGGCAGCCACCCGTGTCCCACTGCGTGGGTCCAGAGGGCCCCGCAGGGGTTCAGTCCAGGGTTAAGGACTCATGTGACCACTGTCCGGGCGAGTCTCCTCAAGGTCGCAGGCAGGTGGGAGTTAGGCTGCCGCTCGGGTGTGGTGAGAGACGCCAGGGCAGGAAGGGCAGTTCGTGGAGAAGCCATGGCCTGGAAAGAGTGGCCGGAAGAAGAGGTGCCGCCCAGAGAGAGCCTTGAGGAGTGGGGGCAGACTACTGGCCTAGAGGCACGCGTGCGGAAGAGACCCTGGAGGGAGGTGTGGGGTGCCCTGTGCCCGTCCCTGGGCGGTGAGGGGGCCCCGGTGGTCAGTCCTGAGTGTGCACGGTTGAGCTGGGGCGGTCGCCGGGCAGTGCTGTCCTTCGAGGCTGGGCCTGGATGGCGCCAGCAGGATTAGCTGCTGCCTCCTTGTCGGCGGGTCTGTGGCTCAGCAGGACGGCCTCTTGTCCCAGCGGAGGCCCAGTGGGCGGCTCTAACACTCATCTCTCATCCTGGAGCCTGGCAGGCGGTGTGATTGTACATGTCCTCCCCTGTGGTTTCCTTCCCGAGGACACAGCCGTGGATGAGGTGGCTGGCTCTCCCGCGGTTCGGCCTCAGGCCTGTGCTTTGAATGAGCCCCAGCTCCTCCTGCAGAGGGTCCGGCTGCCTGTCAGGCCCCCTGCAGCAGAGGCCCTGCATGCTTGCTTTCTTGGCAGAGTGCGTGCCCCGTGTGTGTCCCTCTCTGTGCGCGTTCCCGTGTGCTGGAGCTCACCCGTGTGCACACCCCTGCACGTGTCTGTTGCTGTCCAGCACAGCTTGCAACGCCATTGCTGTCCTGGGGCCCAGCCAGACACAGGCCTTCCGTGCGTAGGGCAGGTGCGGGATGAGTCTGTCAGCGGAGGAGCCTAGGGCTCCTAACCCTACAAGCCCTGCAGGGCCCCCGCCGCCCCCTCCCTGCTCTCTGGAAGATGGGCTCCTGCTGGAGGCAGGCCTAGTCATGTGTCTTCCTTTGCTTCGGCTCAGACGGCCTCTTCTCCCAACCCAGGCTGAGGCTGTGTGGTAGGGGTGGAGATGCCTCCCTTGCTCTGGCTGCTGCCTTCTGAGGACGCGGAAGTCCCGCCGGCCTGCTCGTTTCCACGTCAGCCTGGGCGAGACGGGCTCAGCCATCCAGAAGTTGCTTGGGAGTGACAGTCTGAGACTCCTGGCTGGGCTGCTGGGGCGGGGCCAGGGGGCCCTGCATCCACAGAGCACATCTTGGGGTCCGGATTTCCAGGTCCCCAAGAACTGGTGGTGCCCAGGAGCCCTGGTGGTCTAAGCACTGGCTGTCTTGGGGCAGGTGTGAGCTTGTGTCTGAAGTTCTCACTGTCTCTTCCGGCTGTGCTGCAGTGAGGACACACCCGGAGCCACGTCCTTGGGGCCCTGTCTCCATGCACAGACAGCCTGTGCGATGGCCCCTTGGGGCCACCTGCCCCAATTCAGGAATTCCCCTAACTTGGCAGCTGGGGCAAGTAGAGACCTAGCTGTGTCTGGCTGGAGGGTTTCCGGGTCCTTCCTGTGTGTTCCCACAGTGTATTATAGCATCACGTTCTTTTCAAAGTGGAAATAAACTGAGTGGAGTCTGTAGAAGCTTGCCCTTTGGCCTGGAGGGCTGGGGACTAGGATGGCGTCTACAGCTTGAAGAAGGGCCTTGGCAGGGGTTCCGTGGTAGGTAGAGTTTGCCTGCTGTGTGGAGCCTGAAGCTTGAGGACGTCTTGCTGGGAAGTCTGCAGGCAGCTAACAGTCTTAGTTCTGGCACTTGGGGGCCTCTAGGAGAAAAGTTATGGACATTTTGGGCCACAGTGGGAATGTCACTTTCCATGGAAGCCAGGTGGGCTTGGGATTGGGGTCTTTGGGGACATACGGGTGGTCTCTGCAGTCTAGCTGAGTGACATGGAGGCCTTAGTTTCCCTCCGTGGGCCCACGGACCCAGTTCACCGGCCCAGCCCACGGGCCCAGCCCACGGACCCAGCCCTCGGGCTTTCATCCACATCCCAGGAGCAGAGCATGTTGGTTCTTCCTGGAGACCTGGGGTCAGATCAGAGGGTCTGCCCAAATGTCCACTGCCCTTCTCATGGGAGGCAGAGGCAAGGTATCTGCACGTGTGTTGGGAGAGTTGCAGGTCCTCCCCAGGAGCTTGGTGGTGGAGGGAACACAGGCACTGTGAGTGGCTGTCCAGGTGGACACAGGGAGGGACTTGCCACAGCCACAGCTGGAGACAGGTAGACACGTGACCTGATGGGTCCGAGTAGGAAGAGCTCAAAGGCTAGGAGGTGGTCCTGCTAGATCCACTCCTGCTGATGATTCCTGTGAGTGATGTGGGGCCGGGATCCAGGCTCAGGGTGCAGAGCTCTGCCCCTTGCCTTTGCTCACAGCTTCAGGGCAGAGGCTTTGTTCAAGTTGGACAGGTTCTCCTCAGGCGGAAGGGCAGTGGGTGGGGGGAAAGGAGGGACGGATTTGCATTTGACAGCGCCAAGTGGGAAATGCTGTGGGATAGACATGAAGGCAGCAGCTGGAGCTCACAAGTGAGGTGGCCATCACCAGCTGTGGCACACTGGGAGATGGCCCATAGCAGGAGGTCTTGAGGCAAGACTCGTGGGGACTGTTACCTTGAGTAGCAAGCATAGAAGGGGGTCCCTGATGGCTGCCAGAGAGCTTGTGTGGAATTGGTGCTCAGGGCTGGAGCCGCTGCCCGGCCCCCAGGCGCAGAGGGCAGGAAGGACTTAGAGGCCACGGGGTGGGGGGGGGGGGGCCATGTGCTGAGACGCGCCCCACCCCCGTTTGTTCAAGCAGGATGAAGAAGAGATGGAAGAGGCAGCCGGTCAGAAGCTGGCTCTCCAGAAGGCCAGAGAAGTGGCTGACGTCAGTCCCGTGTCTGCTGCCAACATCTCCATCGCCGCCGCGTAAGGCTCTTGGGGGGCGGCAGGTGGTGGGGGTCGCTGCAGTCCCGGGCTGGGTCCTCCGCAGGATGCTCCTCCTGGGGGCTTCCTCAGAATCCCCTATATTGGCTGGAGCTTCTTAGGACGCAGCCCCCAGGAGCCGTGATGCGAGGGAATGGCTCCCCTCCTGGCTCCTCTCCTGCAGCAGCCTGCGAGCAGCGTTCGCCAGGAAGAGCCCCGTGGCTTCTCCCCGTTCCAGGCGGAGCGAGGCGTGGCAGCGCGTGGCCCTCCCTCCGGGGGTCGGACCGGCTCTGACTTGGTCCTCAGCGGGCTTGGGTGGCTCCAGGCCGCTGGCTGGACACGGGGTGTGAGTCGGGGGTCAGGTTAGTGTGTCTGTCTGGACTCCGCTGTTTAGGGATGTGTTTTTGAGCCAGAAGATTCACGTCGCACGTCGGCAGCCCAGGAGACTTAATGCACTTCCCCAAAACGTCTCCAAGGGTTCAGTACGGGGACAGAGGCTAAGGGAAGCCTCAAGGATGACAAAAGGTGAAGGCAGGGCCAAGGCTTCCCCGGGGAGACTGGTCACCCTGAGGTTCCCCTGAGCCTCCAGGCACATTGCAAACCACAGTGGGAAGTACTGGGGCGTCAGAGTTGGGACAGAGGGCCCAGCCCAGGGCCAAAGGCTGCCGTGTGCTGGGGGAGGTCCCCCGTGGTGGGCAGGGAGGACTGGGACTGAGGGAGGACGTCTGGGCTAGTATCGGGGTGGCCATGAGAGAGCATAGAGGAAGGAGCCCTCCTTTCACTGGGAGCTCAGTCTCCAGGCCAGGCTGAGTGCACTCGGAGCTGGGGACTTGTCCTCGGTGCCACGGCCCACCCTCCACAGACCTCCGATTTCCGGCCCAGTGGGCCTCCCTCCCTCTCCCTGTTCCCCAGGAACAGGTGCAGTGACACATGCATCCGGGCTGCCGAGTGTGTGTGCTGGCAAGTGGACGGGTTTGCAGGGAGAGCGGGTGTACAGGTGTGAGAGAGGGCCCATACCTGCTTGTGTGTGTGAGCACACATGTGTCACGTGTGCGTGTGCATCATGGCGGCCCTGGTCTTTTTTTTTTTAATTTTATTTATTTATTTGACAGACAGAGATCACAAGTAGGCAGAGAGGCAGGGAGAGAGTGGGAAAGCAGGCTCCCCGCGGAGCAGAGAGCCCAATGCGGGGCTCGATCCCAGGACCCTGAGACCATGACCTGAGCCGCAGGCAGCGGCTTAACCCACTGAGCCACCCAGGCGCCCCCGGTGGCCCTGTTCTTGTCCAGCGGTCCCCAGGGGGATGGTTTGTTTGCTAGGGAGGCCTTTGCAGAGGACCTGCCCCTTAGCCAAGCAGGAAGCACTGGCCTCTGGGGGAGAAGAAGCTAGAGGAGGCCCCTGACCCCAGGGCAGGGATGCCGGGGGGCTACAGAGAGCCGGGGAGGACTCAGCAGTCATTACTCAGACAGCTACTGGGGGCTCAGGGCTCAGCTGTCTCTGGGTTGCTGGGCTGATCCGGTGACTTGGACAGCACGGTCCTGGGCTTGCTTGGTGGTGACCCGGCAGACGCCCCTTCTCCTGAGCTTTGTAGCTGCTGGCGGTCTGCGTTAGCAGAGGGAGCTGGTGAGCCTCTGACCTGTTCCTGGGCCTGTGGGTTTCTCTTCAGCATTTGCCTTCTCTGCTTTTAGGGGGGGTGCTGTCCCATGGGCCCCGTCCCTGCCAGAGCTGGCCGTGCCTTAGGGGTGTAGGGCAGGGTGTCTGTTCCCATCGGGCTGAGAGCTCTGGGCAGCAGGTGCTGGGGCCCTTGGCACAACCAGGGAGAACTTGTCAGGCCACAAAGAGAGGTCTGGGTGCTCTTCCTCAGTCCCCGTCCTCCTCCAGGGACACTGCTATGTAGCCATGAGGCTGCAGATGGGCACACCCAGGCCCAGGGTGTGTCACAGTTCCAGCTGTGGACCTGACCATCACCTTGGTGCTTCTTTTCTCCCGGGCGGAGCTCCCGGGGAGGCACAGGTGTTCTCCCTTACAGTGGGGCCTGGGCTTGGTGTCCACTCATTTCTGCCGTGCCAGCCTGGGTGTGTGCTGGCCTTGGCCTCTGTGCCCCCCCATTTTGGGCAGGTTCTCCTGGGATGCAGCTTTGGGCCTTTGTTCCCTGTGGAATGTCCTTCATGTGCCTCCATCGGATGGTGGTCGGTCTGATGTGGTCACTGGAGATCCTGCCCCAGGGACGAGGTCTGAGCTCTGGGCGTGTGGTGTTGGCTTTCTTTTCTGTCCGTTGCCCCCCACCCTCCCAGCTGTTTCTCTTCTCCCAATGAATCGTGTTGGGTGCATGGGCTTGTCTCCTGCTGCTGGTTGGGCTGTGAGTGAGTCCCTGAGTGACACTCACCTTGACTCTGCCCCCCCGTAGCCAAGCCGTGTGGTCTGTGAGGCGGGAGGACTGGTCCAGAGGCTGTGGCACCCTGGGAGCAGAGGGGCCCTTACTGCCCTCAGTGTTCGAGGGGCTCCCTGGGTTCTGTGCGACTGTGCTGAGCCCGAGGGGTGGGGCATCTGCCTCCTCAGAGGATGTCCCCGTCCTCTGGAGTTGGGCTGTGGCCTCAGGTGATGGCCCCTTCAGGCTCCTGGCAGAGAATGGATGCTAAGGCTGACGTGGTCTCCTGCTTCTCCGTGTTCGGTCACCCTTCTCCTCGCCTGCACTCCGAATGCTGACGCACACTCACCGTTCACTCAGGACGCCCAACACTCACTGTCACGTATGCTCACACCCACGACCACACATGCTCACTCACCGCACACGCGTCCACACATGCGCACGCACGCTCACACGCACACACCGTGCGCGCACTCACACCCAGTTGCACACCCACCCACACCCACACACCTCTTTGCTCCTGGGGCCTGCAGGTGGATGAGTGCTCGGAGCCCCTCAGTGTGTAGACTCGGCCTTGAGAAGGAGGAGTTGGGAAGCCGTGGGGTCTTCCCCTGGGGGAATGACCTCAAAGGGGAAGGATTGTAGAGATTTCTGGTTTCTCTGTTGGTTTTGGGAAGGTGTCCAGAGAGTCTCTGGAAAATGGCTGGAGTCACAGTGAGGAAGTGGGTTGGTGATGTAGCCTGTGTGCCCCTGGGAGGGTCACGGTGAGCTGCAGCACCCGGTTTGGAGCCTGAGGGGCCCAGGACTCGGGGGCAAGGGCAGAGCGGGGCAGGCAGGTGGCAGGGCTCGGGGGGAGCCCAAAGGTAAGGTGTCCTGCGTTAGCTGGCTTTGCTCTGTCTCAGAGGCAAGGGCAAGGCAAATGCACAGGTCGTCCCACGGCAGCCCTGTGCCAGTGGGACACACAGTGGCAGGCAAGAGCCATTTGGAATTCAGGGACGCTCGGTGCTGGCTCCTTCCAAGCCCCATGCCATGTGTGGGGCCAGGGTGCCAAGCTGTGGGGGCCGCAGCTTCTTGTCCTCTGGCCGGCGGGGGGGGGTGTGCTGTGCTCCTTCTTGTGTCACTGTTCCTCCCGGTGCGCTTTCTTTCTCAACTTCTCTTTTACCCCGAGGTCTCAGCTGGTGCCCGTTCTGATGGACGCGTCCCCGGCCTCCTGCCCAGACGCCCACCGCAGCCCTGACCTGATGTGGCTTAAACGTGTTCTGTGCCCCTTAGAGCCCTCTCTGGTTTCTCACTTCTGTTTTGTCTTGTTTCTTGCATGTGCAGTTTCGTAAAGCACACTCGGGGTGCCATGTCTCACAGCTCATCTGTCTCCAGCGTAAACTCACCGTGAGTTCCTCTGCTATGACACCCTCCGTGCCTTCACGGCGGCTACATGCAACATCTCCCCACTCCTAACCGCTTTTCCACCTCCAGCCCCTTGCTCCAGGGGCAGCTCCAGGAAAGCCTTCTGCAGCTGGCGGGGGACAGTGGGCATGCTTCCTGACAGTCCCGAGTCCTGCTCCGGGCGTCAGACTCTGCGCTCGGCCCTTCCTCTCCCCGCTGGTCCTCTTGTTTGCTGTCTGTCCCTGTGCGTCTCTCTGGTGTCTTGGGCATTTTTCTGCTTCTCTTGAGGTGGCTGCTGCTGGGCTGCCATGGGCGCTGTGGCCCTTGTGTTTCCCACAAGGGAGAGCATCCAGTTGGACTCACTGAGGACATTCATGGGGTCCTCCTGCCCCATCCTTATGGGATCTATCTATGACCCTTAGGAAGCTGTCCTAGTGACAGCAGAGCTGCTCTCACGTTAGACCAGCCAGAGCCTGAGGTTGGCCACAGAAACCCCAGTATGTCACTCTTGGAGGAGATACCAATCTGCCTGGGGAGGAGGTCCTGGGATGGTTGCCTCCAGGGGCTTCCTCTCCAGGGTGAGGCCAAGTGCTGCAGGTGGGACGTCTCTGGAACTGTTGGCTGTGGTCTGACCACCTGGATGGGGCGGCAAGGTGCCCTCTCTGGGTTCCAGTAGTGTGGGAGTGCTGGCCCTCCCTGAGCCACCTGCTCCCTGCTCGGCTGGCCTAGACCTGACAGGGCTTGTTCACAGGCTGTGGGGACCCTGGTGTGTCACAGGGTAAGAGCGCTGGGTCCTGGGTGACCGATTTCCCTGGCTGGAGGAAGGCGTGGATGTCAGTACCGACGTGTCAGCAGTGAGGGCTGCGTCCTGGTTCCGGCAGCTGTGCACACCTGGCTCTCTCAGCCCAGAGACCCGAAGCGGGGTCGTGCCATGGACACTCCTGTTTGGGCCTTGCAGGTGTCCACAGGGCCTGGGTTGGGTGTGGCCGAGTAGGGCTCTGCCAGCTGGGGTCGAGGCACTGTGGGAGCCGTGTGACTCCTTAAAGAGCCTTTTACAATAAGGACTTGGTCTGGAATACTGTCGCTGTGTTTCAGATGGTGGCCTGGCCCTTGCTCTCACGTTCTTGGTGTTGTGAGCTCAGTGGAGAGGTGCAGAGACCTGGGTGGCCCAGCAACCTGGTGAGGTCAACTCAGACATCAGCAAGGAGGGGAGGCCTGCTGCACGGACTCCGAGGAAGCCAGACCTCTCTGAGCAGTGGGTGGGTGCAGACAGCTCCAGGTGTCGTTAGGGCCCGAAGAGGCAGGGCGACCCAGCAGGATCAGAGCCACAGGGACCTAGGGGGGCTGTGTGAGCCCGGCTGCCCCGTGTCTTGCTCCCCTGGGAAGTTCTGGGGGAGTCTGCTAGCTCCGTGGCACCCTGTAAGTGACTGGATAAATCGTCCCTTCATGGAGTTTGGCTGGTCCCTGGGAGAGAAGGAGCTGCAGCTAAGGTCAGGGGGAGAGCAGGGCCGTGTCACCAGGAGCCTGTTCCGAGCTCCCAGCCTGCACATCGTCCCCACTGTCTTCATTGCCTGTCTGTCCCGGCAGAGAACCGGCCCCAGGTCTTAGGCTGCACCGAGCCCTCACCCGAGGACCATGTGGTGCTGCGTCCCAGCCTGCATCAGGTGGGCAGGCTGGCTGTCAGCCCTCATGGGCTCCTGTCACCCATCTCACGTGGTTCAGCATTGTTCACAGTTGGGTTCTTTATTTTGGTGCCAGGCTGGGATGGGTTAGGTCCCCTGGGCTCTAGGTTGAAGTCCAAGGAACGGAAACAGAAGGGGGGGGCGTGTTGCAAGGTATTCCTGGGAGCAGGGAAGGACAGCTTTGATGGCTCAGAGGAGGCAGGCCAGGACCTGGTGAGGCAGTTGACGGTGTTGGTTAGCAGATGGCCAGAGAGGCCACACTTGTCCCACATGCATTGCCCTGCCTGCCCAACATAGGGGCTCCCAGGTGAGGGACCGACGTGCTCTTTGGCTTCCATTCTTGTGAGGCAGTGCCCTGGACATGGCTCCCCGCATTGGAGCCTGGACTTCCCCTCCAAAGGGGCGGGATCTGGCATCACACACTTTGTGCAGGCGAGCCGCAGGCACTGGGCTGTCCCCTCGCCTGGCCACCTCTGGCTTTGCAGGTCAGTGGCCAGGTCAGTGGCCCAGGGCCCTGATGCTGGTGGCCTGTCCAGCCTGGGCCCTGGTCTGGGGCCCCTCAGGCTGTGACTCTGTGCTGTCAGTGCAGTCAGGGGTCTGGCCAAGGCCTCACCTCTTTAGAGACCTTTTTTCTGTGTTGTCTTTGCACGCGTCTGACCCTGGCTTCCGTCAGTGACGTGGCTGGAGGACCCTCTATGAGTCTAGGCTCCGTGTCTTCATCTGTGAAGTAGGGAGGTCGCTGTGAGGGTTGGAGGAATTGGGCCACTGCAGCCCACAGCACAGTGTGGCTCTGAACAACTACCAGGACAGTGGGTCCAGAAACCATCAGAGGCTGAAGGACAAGACTCTGGCCTCAGACGAGGTTCCTGCTTGGCCAGGGTGGGACTGGGGTCACCTACTTTGGAGGCCTTATTCAGCACAGATTCCAGAATGCAAAGGGTTTCTCATGTATCCTGGGTTGGGGAGCCCAACATGTGACTATGTGGATGAGGCTGGGGGGTGGTCAAACCTTTGATGGCCTGCACAGGGACAGCTGAGCCTGGAGCACAGGCCACTCCTGGTGCTGGAGGGCTTCTCTCTGCTCTGGTGGAAGGAAGGGGCTCTCTGTGGAGCCAGGAGAGTGGAGGGCATTGAGGACCACAGGAGGGAGCATCTCTAGCCCCAGACCTAACTGCTGGGCTCCTGGGGAGCAAGTGGTCACTGAGCCGAGAGGCAGGTGCCTGGATGAGGCTGACTACCTTAGGGAGCAGCCCCAGCTTATCCTTTGGCCCTGAGAGGGGGCCACTGCCCCTGGCCCCTTGTTCCCTGGGCTACATCTACCCCGATTCTGGGCACCTGCCTCTTCTCAGGGCCTCTCACAGACACCCCTGTCTCCTGGCCAGTGGCTGTTTTTCCAGAAGTGGAGGTGGAGAAGCCCCTCCCCAGGCAGCTCTGCTCCACACTGAAGCAAGGCCAGTGCCCCAGGGCAGCTGCACGGGGCTCCCTGCCTCCTGCCTCTTCCTCAGTCCTGCCCGATTCGGACGCTGCCTCCCTCCTCTCCCTGTTGGCTTCCTAGCCAGCAGCCCACCTGCCCTGGAAGCCTGTCTGCCACCTCATGCTGGTGCCTGTCATTCCCACTGCCCTGCATCCCTTGGCCAAGGGCCCCTGTACAGCTGCTCCAGGGTGGCCTTGAGCCCCCCACTGTCCACCCGCAGGCTGGTGCTCTCACAGTCTGTGAGGTCATGATGGGGTGGGGGCAGGGCCGAATTCTGCCCCCCCCCCCCCCCCCGGTGTCCCTTACTTGTTCTGCACCGGTCGCAGGGGGTCTCCAGGGCTCCTGCCCCCTCCCCCCGCCCCTTGCCCTCCCTCCATCGCTGCGTCCATCTGGCTTCCCCGGCGAGGCAGAGCGTGGGCGGGCGCGGCCGCTCACCGCCGGTCTCCCCGCAGCAGGCCGCAGACCTCGGCCAAGGCGCGCTCGGTGTGGGAGCAGCGGGCCAGCCAGCTGCGGCTGCAGAACCTGAGGGCCAGCTGCGAGGCGCTGTACAGCGAGATGGACCCCGAGGAGCGGCTGCGCTACGCCACCACGCGCCACCTGCGGCCCGACATGAAGACGCACCTGGACCGGCCGCTCGTGGTGGAGCTGGGCCGCGACGGGCCGCGCGTCCCCGCCGGGGGCAAGGCCCGGCCCGAGGGCGCGGAGGCCGCGGAGGGCGCCGACCCGCCGCCGCGCAGGCACCACCGGCACCGCGACAAGGCGGCGGAGCAGGAGCGGGCGGACGCCCCGAAGGCCGACGGCGGGGAGCCCGGGGCCCGGGAGGAGCGGCCGCGGCCGCACCGCAGCCGCAGCAAGGAGGCCCGGAGCGAGCGCGGCCGCGGCCCGGGCCCCGAGGGCGGCCGGCGCCACCACCGGCGGGGCTCCCCGGAGGAGGCGGCCGAGCGCGAGCCCCGGCGCCACCGCGCGCACCGGCACGCGCCCGACCAGGGCAAGGACGCCAAGGGCGAGCGGCGAGCGCGCCACCGCGGCGGCCCCCGGGCCGGGCCCCGAGAGGCGGGGAGCGGGGAGGAGCCGGCGCGGCGGCACCGGGCCCGGCACAAGGCGCTGCCCTCGCACGAGGACGCGGAGAAGGACGCGGCGGAGAAGGAGGGCGAGGGCGAGGAGCGCGACGCGGAGAAGGAGCTCCGGAACCACCAGCCCAAGTGAGGAAGCGCGCGTGCCCGTGGCGGACCAAGCGGCTGGCCCGGGGAGGGGGCCGGGGGCAGGGTCCACAGGGTTGGGGGTGCAGAGCTGCCAGCGGCCCCTGTTGCGGCGGGTCCCCCTGCCCTCTGTCTCCATCTGTCTTGTGGTGGTGACAATCCTGCCTTGTCGGGGTGTCGTGTAGAATGCTTAAATCTGGGGGGGGGGGCGGCGGGGTGTGCTCAGTGACTGTCAGCCACCAGTCCAAGGCACCCAGGCGGGACAGGGCATGGGGAAAGTTGTTGGGACTGGTTTGGGACATGTTGGCGCGGGAAGAGCATAGTGGCCCAGGGAAAAGAAAAACCTGGGGGAGAGCCTGAGGGAGGCCTAAGGAGGCCACTGGGCCAAATGGTAGAAGGGAATAGGGCCAGGCTGGGTGGCCATGACACAGAGGGCCTCCTACCCTTCCACAGCAGCCTTGTCCAGCCTGCTTCTGGCTGAGCCAGGATCCGACTCTGACTCTGTGAGCAAGCTGGGGTAACTGGAGCCCCCTGGGCTAAGGCCAGCAGTCTGCAAGAACTCCTGCAGCTGGAGGTGACCGGCCGGGGTCAGCCCAGTCCAGGCACCATCTCTGTGCAGAGCCCTGTGCTGGGCCTCTTGGTCTGGTGGTGTTCTAGGCTCTCGGTGGAGTAGCTGAGGGAAACTCTCCCACCGGCTTCTTCATGCTGCAGACAGTTCCTTTTCTATACACACTGTGGTGCCAGCTGTGCCTGGTCTTGTGCCAGGGACGGACAGGAGAATCAACCCTAAAAACAGAAATGTACAAAGTGATAAAAACCAGAGGAAATGCCACAGTAGCAGAGGAAGCGGTGGGGGCTTTATTTGCTGGGCACGGGGGCACATGGAGCTGGGTTTTGCAGACTGAGGAGCAGCTGGGTGCTTCATCGGACTCTGACGTGCATTCTTGGTTGCAGGGAGCCACACTGTGACCTGGAGACCAGTGGACCCGTGGGGGTGGGCCCTGTGCATGCCTTGCCCAGCACTTGTCTGCAGAAGGTAGAGGAACAGCCAGAGGATGCAGATAATCAGCGGAATGTGACACGGATGGGCAGTCAACCCTCGGACTTGAGTGCCACTGTGCACATCCCGGTGACGCTGACTGGCCCTCCTGGGGAGACCACGGCTGTTCCCAGTGAGTATCTCCCATCTGAGTGGGGCAGGGCCCACCTTGTGCAGGCCCGGTTGGCTTTCTCCCAGCCCCCTCCATGACAGCTGCTTGGGGATGGAGCCTGTGTGAACTGTTTCACCAGCTGGAGAGGAAGTCCTCTGTGCTCGGCGTCCGTGCCTTGCTATCTCTTTGTTTTCCAGTGGCCCCGAGGAGCGCTATTACTGTTCCATGTCACTTAAGCGCTGTTGTCCTCCCTTCCAAAGATCCCTGCAAGTTACCAGCTAAGCGCCAGCCAGGGTGTTAGTGCTCAGGGGGACAGCAGGAGGGAGTGGGACCCGGGCTGCCCTTGTGGGATGTATAAGTCTCATCAGGAAGACAGACCCTAGGATGGTCATGACTCTTCCTAGTTATGTGAAAGCTGCTACGGACCTTGGCCCCAGACCTGATGGGGGCTGACAACTAGCTGGTGGTCTTCCCATGACTTATGTGCTTTGTGACTCCTGCTCTGAGGTCCCCACAGGCCTTGGCCTGAGCTCTTCTTCCCCTCCTTCCCTCCCACACTCCTGATTGAGGAGCTGCTCCCTGTCCTGCCATGTGCGGGCACTGAAGGTACGAGGCAAGCAAGAGGCTCTTTGTGTCTGCAGGTCACTCCGTCTAGTAGGGATAGAGAGACCTGGAGGAGTCCGATACAGTCCCCTCCCACTGTGTGTAGCAGGTGCACAGATGGCTTGTGAGCACAAAGGTAGAGCATCCTGGGGGCGGTTGGAGAGGGCCTGGCCGTGGAAGCTGAGCTCACATGCAAGGTGTGATGAAGTTTAGTCTTGAGAAGCCAGGTGCCATGCAGTGCCGGCCCGTGTTTGCAGATGTGTCTACACTCACACAGGCATGTGCATACAGCCCTCACCTCTTGAGCAGGTGCTCTCTTCTGGGGCCTGGGAACCAGTGTACCGTGCTAGGGGTCGCTGGAGCAGCCAGCTCTGGCTGCTTTGGCTTCCTCCCGCCCTTCGCTTCCTTGGGAGAGAACTTTCCCTGGCCCATTCTCTGGTTTCAGCTCTCATGGATACTAATGGGTCTGTGTTCCCAGACTCCTGGTCTGCTTCTGTCTGGCTTAAGCTCGAGGATGAGCCCAGGGTTCCCACCTGGCTTTTGTCCATGAGTTGGGTGCAGCCCCTCCTCCCCAACTCCTGGCAACCACTGATCTTTTTACTGTTTCTGTAGTTCTCCCTTTTCCAGAATGTCATATAGTTGGAATCATACAGTGTACAGCCTTTTCAGATTGGGTTCTTGCACTTACAATGTGTATGTAGGGTTCCACCATGTGTTCTCATGGCTTGCTAGCCCATTTCTCTCTAGCGGTGAAGAGAAATCCATTGTCTGGCCATTCCACAGTTGATCCATGCACCTGCTGAAGGACATCTTGGTTGCTTCCAAATTTTGGCAATTATGCATAAAGCTGTTATAAGCATTTATGTTCAGGATTTTGTATGGACATACACTTTCAGCTCATTTGGGCCAACAGCCAAGAGCATGACTGTTGGCTTGTAAGGTAAGGTTGTGTTTAGTTTTGTAAAGGGCTGGGAGTCTAAGCGAGTGACTGCACGGACGTTCCCGCCAGCGGTGAGTGAGAACTGTCCCTGCAGCATCCCGTTCTGTCAGGGTCTGTGTTTTTGCCATTCTGGGAAGTGCGTAAGGGTATCTCCTCGTTCTCTTTGCAGTTCCATAATGACACGTGACATTGAGCATCTTTTCATTTGCGTATTTGCCATCTGTACGTCTTGTTTGGTGAGATAACTGTTCATACCTTTTGCTGACTTTTTCATTTTCTTATTTGAAAGAAAACTTGAGACTTAATTTTTTGAAGAGTAGTTTAAGGTTCATGACAAAACAAAGAGGAAGGTACAGAGAGTTCCCATGACTCTGTGCCCCCACACAAACATAGCCTCCCCCATTACCCACATTCCCCATCAGATGCTGCACCTGTTACCAGGGATGAACCTCCACGGACACATCGTTGTCACCCGACGTCTGTGGTTTACCTTCGGGCTCACTCGTGGTGTTGCCCATTCCATGGGCCTGGACAAAGGTCCAACGACATGGCGCTGCCACGGTACTATGACACGGAGTTATTTGCCCTGCCCTAATAATTCTCTGTGCTCTGCCTCTTCATCCCTCCCCCTCCCCCAACGTTAGTAACCCCTGATGTCTTTACTGACCACGTAAAGGTCTTGCCTTATTCAGAATGCTATATATTTAGAACCATATAGTACGTAGCCTTTTTAGACTGGATTCTTGCACTTACCAATATGTATTTAAGGTTCTTCCATGTCTTTTCATGTCTTGAAAGCTCCTTTCTTTTTGGCATTGAGTAATATTTCCATTGTCTGGGTGTTCCACAGTTTATCCATTCATCTACTGAAGAACATCTTGGTCGCTTCTAAATTTTGGCAATTGTGTATAAAGCTGTTAAAAACATCTGTGTGCAAGATTTTGTGTGAACTTGATTTCAGCTTCTTTGGGTAAATACCAAGGAGAGTAAATGGCTCGATCATACAGCAAGAGTGTGTTCAGTTTTGCAAGAAACCACTGAACTGTCTGTACCTTTCTGCATTTACCACTAGTAACGTGCAGGCGCTCCCATTACTCCACATCCTTGCCAGCATTTGGTATGGTCAGTGTCCAGATTTTGGCCATTCTGTAAGTGTGTAGTGGCACCAAATTGTTTTAATTTTCATTTCCCTAATGATGTATGATGTGGTACATTGCTTTTATATACTTATTTGCAATCTGCATTATCTTTTTGGTTAAGATCTTTGGCCCGTTTTTAAAATTAGGTTGTTTTCTTATTTTTGATTTTTAAGAGTTCTTTGTAAATTTTAGATAACACTTCTTATCAGCTGTGTTTTTTTGCAGCCTTTCCCCTCCCGTTTGTGGCTCATCTGATTGTTCTCTTGACGTTGTCTCTCACAGAGCAGAATTTATTAACTTCAGTCCAGCTGATCTGTTATGTCTTTCGTGGCTCACGTGCTTGGTGGTGTATCTAAAAGGTCATCATAAACAAGGTCATCTAGGTTTTTTCCGATGTCATCCCCTAGGGGTTTCATGGTTCTGCATTTCACATTTAGGCCTACGAGCCATTTTGACCTAACTTGTGTGAAGGGTGTGATGTCTGTGTCTGCGTTCATTCCCACATGCGGACGTCCGGGGTTGTAGCTCAAGCTGTTGAAGAGATGGTCTTTGTCCCACTGGTTTCCTGTGCTTCTTTATCTTGATGGTCAAGTGGCTCTGTTTCCGGGGTCTGTTTCTGAGCTCTCTGCTCTGTTCTGTTGTCTCTCTGTCAGTGCCGTCGCCGAGATGGCCTGTCTTGACCACTGGAACTTTGGAGGGGTCTTAAAGTTGGGCGCCACTGGTCCTCTTTGTTCTTCTCCTTCTTCATTGAGATGTTGGCTGCCTGGGTCTGTTGCTTCCCCATATAAATTTTAGAGTCGTTTTGCTGATATCCATAAAATAACTTGATGAGATTTTGAGTGGGATTGCATTGAATCTACAGGGCAAGTTAGGAAGAACTGGCACCTTGGTAGTATGGACTCTTCCTGATCATGAACAAGGAACGTTTCTGTCTTTACTTAGTTCTTTGATTTCATTCATCAGGGTTTCAGTTTTCCGTATGTAGGTCTTGTACATATTTTGTTAGATTTATACTAAGAATTTCATTTTGAGGGGAGCTAATATAAATGATACCATGCTTTTAATTCCAAATTACATTTATTCATTGTTGATAAATAGGAAGGTAATTGACTTTTGTGTATTACCCTTGTATCCTGCAATCTTGCTAAAATCACTTAAAAAAAGATTTTATTCATATATTTGACAGAGATCACAAGCATACAGAGAGGCAGGCAGAGAAAGCGGGGTGGGGGGGCGGTGGGAAGCAGACTCCCTGCTGAGCAGAGAGCCCGACGCAGGGCTCGATCCCAGGACCCTGAGATCAAGACCTGAGCCGAAGGCAGAGGCTTAACCCACTGAGCCACCCAGGCACCCCATTAAAATCACATTTCGTGCCTGGAGTTTTTTTGTTGATTCTTTTGGATTTTCTATATAGATATCACATTATCTGTGAACAAAGAGTTTTATGTCTTCCTTCCCAATTTGTATATGTTTTATTTCCTTTTCTTGCCTTATTACTTTAGCAAGGACATCCAACATGATGTTGAAAGGAGTGGTGAGAGGTGACATCCTTGCCTTGTAGACCTGATCTTAGTGGGAAACTTCAAGTTTCTCATCATTAAGCAGGAGGTGAGCTGTCAGTTTTTTAAAGATAGTCTTTATCAAGTTGAGAAAGTTCCCCTCTATTCCTAGTTTTCTGAGAGTTTTTGTAATTGATGGGTGTTAGATTTTGTCAAATTTTTTTTGCATCTATTGATATGATCAAGTGACTTTTCTTTTTTAGTCTGTTGATGTGATCATTCAGTGATTTTCAAATGTTGGAAGAGCCTTGAATACCTAGGACAGATCTCACTTGGTTATGGTATATGATTATTTTTATACTTTCTGGGATTTGATTTGCTAATATTTTGTTAAGAATTTTTGCATATGTTCATGAGAGATATTGGTATATAGTTTTCTTGTAATGCCTTGTCTGGTTTGGTTACTAGGGTAATGCTGACCTCCTAAAATGAGTTAGGAAGTACTCCCTTTGCTTCTGTCCTTTGAAAGAGATTGTTGACAACTGAGATAATCTCTTCCTTAAATGTTGGGTAGAATGCATCAGTGAACCCATCCGGGCCTGATGCTTTCTGTTTTGGAAGGTAGTTAAGTTATGAATTAATCTCTTTAATAGATAGAACCCTATTTACATTGTCTAGTTCTTCTCGTGTGAGTTTTGGCAGATTTGTCCTTCCAAGGACTTGGCCCATTTCATGTAGGTTATCGAATTTGTGGGCAGAGAGGTGTTCATAGTGTTCTTTTATTATCCTTTTCATGTTCATGAGATCAATATCGATGTCCCCTCTTTGATTTCTTCTATTAGTAATTTGTGTTTTCCCTCTTTTTTCTTAGTTAGCCTAAATGATTTTAATCTAAATTTAATGATCTTTTCAAAGAAACAGTTGCATTGATTTTGTTGATATTCTTTCTTTATTTTATGTTTTCAATTTCAGTGATTTCTGCTCTAATTCTTTTTTTTTAATTTTTTTTTTTTTTGCAAGGAAGAAGGATGGGGGAGGGGTGGAGGAAGAGGGAGGGAGAGAATCTTTTTTTTTTTTTAAACATTTATTTATCTGATAGACAGAGATCACAAGTAGGCAGAGAGGCAGGCAGAGAGAGAGAGGAGGATGCAGGCTCCCCGCCAAGCAGAGAGCCCGATGTGGGGCTCGATCCCAGGATCCCAGGATCATGACCTGAGCCGAAGGCAGAGGCTTTAACCCACTGAGCCACGCAGGCGCCCCGGGAGGGAGAGAATCTTAAGCAGGCTTTATACCCAGCTTGCACGACCTGTAGCGCCATCTCCTGACCCTGAGATCATGACCTGGGCTGAAATCAAGAGTCAGACACTTAACCAGCTGAGCTACTCAAGTGCCCCCTCTGCTCTAATTCTTATTAATGTCTTCTTTTGCTTACTTTTAATGTTTTGTTTGTTTGTTTGTTTCCTGCAGTGGGAGCTTAGATTACTGATTTAAGTCTTTCTTTGCAGATATGTGCTTCCGGTGCCACACGTCTCCTTGTAAGCTTTGCTTTTGCTGCATCCAGAAAACTGATAAGTTTCATTTTCATTTAGTTAAAAATATTTTTACATTTCTCTTGAGATTCCTCTTTGACCCATGTATTACTTAGCAGTGTGTTGTTTAATTTCTACATATTTTGGGATTTTCCAGTTATCTTTCTGTTATGATTTCTAGTTTAATTCCATTGTAGTATGAGAACAGACATTTTTGCCCACTTTTTAATTGGGTTGTTTGTTTTCTAACTGTTGAGTTTTAAGATTCCTTTCTGCGTTTTGGATACCAGTGTTTTATCAGATATGTGGTTTGCAAATAATTTCCGCCTGTTTGTGGCTTGTCTTTTCATTCTTTTAATGTCTCCTGTTTCTGATTATTACTGGTGCAAGGGTTAATTTGGTTTCTGTCATGGCTTCTGCTAGGGGCAGAAATCTAGGCTTTTGACTTTTTTATGGCAGTATCCTACTACTTTCCTGAACCCTCAATTTGTGTATTAGTTTTAGCATTGACCCATTGATTTTTTTTTTTCCCAAGTGTATTTTCGAGACTTCTACAAATACAGTGCTAACTATTCCTTTCCAGTCTTGGACTTCTCAAGATCCTTTGCTTTTTTTTTTTTTTTTTAAGTTTTTTTAATTTCTTTGACAGAGAGAGATCACAAGTCGGCAGAGAGGCAGGCAGAGACAGAGAGAGGAGGAAGCAGGCTCCCTGCCTAGCAGAGAGCCCTATGTGGGACTCGATCCCAGGACCCTGAGATCATGACCTGAGCCGAAGGCAGAGGCTTAACCACTGAGCCAGCCAGGTGCCCCCGTTAATATTTTTTTAAAGATTTTTATTTTTAAGTAATCTTTACATCCAATGTGGGGCTCGAACTCATATCCCCAAGATGAAGAGTCACATGTGCCACTGACTGAGCTAGCCAGGCACCCCAGTTAACATATTTTTTACTGTGATGTTACAGTCTGTTAATATTTTATGTAGGATTTTTGGGTTAACCCAAATTCCAGACCCAATTTCAACATGGACGCCTTCCCTACCCCCCACCCCTCCGCCCAGTACCAAGCAATTCTCAGACACCAGTAGGGTATCCCAGAATTCAACTCACTTCTGATACTGCTGACCAGTAGATAGCATCGGGTTCCACAGTTTAAGGGTTCAGTCCTAGAAGACTTCCCCCCACGCTCCACTTTGGGCACCCCAGGCTGTCACCTCTGCTTCTGACCTATCAGTTACAGATTGGGCTTCCGACTCCTCCTCTCTAAGTTCTTTGAGTTGCTCACAGAACTCTGGGAAACACTTAATGTTTGCCAGTTTGTTAAAGGCTGTGATGCATGGTAAGAATCAAGAGCAAGGTGAAGAGATATGTGGGGTGCGGGCTGGGAAGAGGGCGTGGAGCTTCCATGCCCTCTGCTGGCACGCCACTCTTCCCAGTCTCCACCTGCTCACCAGCCCCGAGGCTCCCTGAACCCAGTCTTTGGGTTTTTATGGAGGCTTTGTTACAGTCCTGGTTTACTAAGTCATTGGCCATTGGCTGGTTCCTCCTCCAGCCTCTATTCCCTCCCTGGAAGTCGGGGTTGCAGCTGAGTGTCTCAACCCTCTAGTCACGTGGCTCGTTCTCCACCCTTGGGTGGAGTCCAGAAGTCATCCTTCCGGATACCCATGTCACCTTTAGGGCTCTGAAGCATTCTCAAGAACTATGGATGAGGGCCAAATGTCTGAGAAATATATTGTGGTCATCTGAATGACCAAACATGTATTTCTTATAAATCATTATATTGCATATTTTGTTGTATTTATTATTTTTTAAATCTAAATTCAGTTAATGAACATATAATGTATTATTAGCCCCAGGGGTACAGGTCTGTGAATCGCCAGGTTCACACACTTCACAGCACTCACCATAGCACATACCTTCCTAATTGTGTACTTTAAAGTGAGATGTGTTCTGTAGCTTTCTTATCCTATGTTCAAATATCATATGGTTTAGGTATGAATGCTGTGTAGTTCCCTGATGTTTAATTTCGTTAATCCATTACTGAAAATTAAATGTTGTTATGTTGCCATTTCCTATTATTTCAAATGGGAAAATTATAATGTACTATAAAAATTTTAATGTATTAAAGTTGGTTGTACTCAAAACCCCCAATTAATTTTTAAAAACAGAACTGTGGTACCTGGGTGGTTCATTCGGTTAAGTGTCAGACTCTTGACTTCGGCTCAGGTCATGATCTCGGTGTCGTGAGATCAAGCCCCGTGTTGGGCTGTATGGTCAGTGTGAAGTCTGCTGGAGATTCTCTCCCTCTGTCCCTCCCCCTGCTTGTGCTTTCTCTCTCTCTCTCTCTCTAAAAATAAATAAATAAATCTTAACGAATACAGCTCAAGGACAGGTAAATAGTGAAAAGTAAAAACCACCCCGTTAGAACACAGAGTGCCTACCGCATTTTCTCTGATCACCACAGCTAAACTGGTTGTTCACGGGCAGTTGCTGTGCACACCTTCATAGCGGCTTCTGCCCTTTTCAGAAACATCCACGCATAATTCTAATCGTCAACCAGCTGAACTTGGAATCTTGGCTGAGAGTTTTTCCCACGTTTTTTGGGTTACAAATGTTATATTGGGGGGTGCCTGAGTAGCTCAGTGGATCAAGCAAAGCATCATTTTTAATCCTGTGTATTTTATGTTTCCTCCTTTTTTCCCTGATTTCTGCTCAGGTCACCATCTCGGAGTCCTGGGGTGGGGCCCTGGGTCTGGCTCCACACTCGGCAGGGGACTCTGCTTCCTTTCTCCCTACCCCTTCCCCCTCCGCTTGCTCTCTTTCTCTCTCACATGAATAAGTCAATCTTTAAAAAATGTTATATTGGGTTTGGGGGAAGTAGACATTTTTCCTACATAAATGTCAGCCAGAAGAACCCCAACAACATTGCAATGCAAGGTGCATGTTCTGAAGTGTGTCATGAGACTGAGGCCCCACGGGGCCAGTTTACCCAAGGTGCTCTCTGTGCGCTGTGCCTCTTACTGAGTCACAGAAAGAATTAGAATGTTTTCTTCTTTTTCTTTTCTGGGATAGTTTAAGTAGCATTAGGATTGCTTGGTCTCTAAAGATTTGGTGGAATTCCCTCGTGAAATCATCTGGGTTCGGTTTCTTTGGGAAGGATAATTCTTTGATAATTTTTCTTTTCTGTCTGGATATTGTCTGTTTAAACTTCTTATCTCTTATCTCCTGAGATCTCTTTGGTAGATAAAATTTCCTTAGAAATGATCATTCGATCTAGGTTTTCCAATTTATGTATGTATAGTTAGACAAAGAAGTGGCTTAAGTTTTTTTAAAAATTTCCTCTGTTTTACCCCCTTAATCATTTTTAATCCTGTGTATTTTATGTTTCCTCCTTTTTTTCTTGATTAGATTAGTGATTTATATATTCAGTAGGTTTTCATAAAGAGAACCAACATTTTATTTTATTGATAGTTCTACTGTGATTTTGATTTTTAACCTGTTACTTCCCAATTTTATCTTTATTATTTCCCTCCTGCCTTTTTGTTTTACTTTGCTGTTCATTTGTTAGCTTCCTGAGTTAGACACTTAGTTTACTTATTTTATTCTTTAATTTTTGTTACATGATTACTGAAGGTTATGAATTTTCCTCTGATTAATAATGTAATTGTATGCTATAATTCTGACATTCAATGTCTGCATTTTCATCAGATTTTAAAGAAATTATGTAACTTTGGTTTGTCTTTCCTCCAGGTGCTTGTAGATTCCTTGGGATTTTCTGCATAAAGAAACAAGTCATCTGCTAGTGGACAGTTTATTTTTCACTTTCTGATGTGTGTGTGTCTTTTTTCCTTTTCCCCCGTCGTTGCACTGTTGGCTTCCAGAACTGTGTTGAACAGCAATGGTGAGAACTGATGTCCTTCTCTCAGTCTCATCTTGTGGGAGGAGGGAACATGCAGTCTTTCAACGTGTGAAGTATGATGTTAGCTCTCGTGTTTAGTTTTGGGTTTTTTTTGGGGGGGGGGTGTTGGTAGATGTTCTTTTTCGAGTTGAGGAAGTTCCCCTCTGTTCCTTTTTCTTGAGAGTGTTGGCATTAAATCAGTGCTAGATTTTGTCAAATGGGTTTCTGCATCAGTTGATGGGACCCTGTGGTTGTTCTTTTGTGATACGGTAGTTTGCGTTGGTTGGTCTTCAGATGCTGTAGGTCAGCCTTGCATCCCTGGGTTAAGCTCTGCTGGCCGCTGTGCGCAGCCATTTGTGTATCCTTTATACACATTTGTATGTACTGCATGTGGTGTACATTTGTGTCTACTGCTGGATCGTGTTTGTTAATGTTTTGTTAAGGAGTTTTGCCTCTGTATTCATGAGGGATATTGGTACTGTTCTTTCTTTCCTTTTTATTTTTTTGTGTTGTCTTTGGGTCTGGTATCACAATGGTGCTGAATTCATAATTTGAATTGGAAAGCGTTTCTTCTCTGTTTCGGAGGTGATTGTGTGGAGCTGGTGCTAACCGGCCTATCGACGTTTGGTAGACTTTGCCAATGAAACATACCTCTTTGGAATTAAAACCAGTCCTCAGCACTGACAAGGCTGTTACCTATTTCATACCAGCACCTGCCGGTTTTCTGTCTAGACCTGTCAGTGGCTGGGATTTGTGGATTTGTCGTGTCTCTCAGTTCTGTAGGCTTTGCGTCGCATACTTTGTGTCACTGCTTTTGAGCACGTGCACACGTAGAATTGCAGTCTTCTTGAAAGGTTGGCTCTTTCATCATCGTGTGATGTGTCTTTCTGGACCTGATGATTTTCTTTGCTCTGAAGTCTACTTTATCTGACATGCATATGCCTACTCCTACTTTGTTTTGATTAATATTTGCATGGTATATCTTTTTCACCTTTCTGTGTTCAAACTAGCTATATGGTTATATTTTAAGTTAGTTTCTTATGGACAGCGCATGAATGGGTCGTGTTTTTAATCGACTTTTTTAGTTCTGTTTTCTATTTGGCATATTCAGACAATTTATATTTGATGTAATTGTATGTGTTATGACAAGTCTGCTGTTTAATTTTTGTTTATTCTTTGTTTTTTATTTCTCTCATTTCTTTCTATTTTTTTTTTCTTTTTTGCCCTCCTATGGGTTACTTATGTATTTAGAGTTTCATTTTGATTTATCTGCAGTACTTTTGAGTCTGTCTCTTTATATTGTTTTTTGAATGGTTGGTCAAGGTATCACATTACATATATAACATATCCCAGTCTTCTGGGTTTGTTATTTTACCAGTCTAAGTGAAATATAGTAGGTTTACCTCTTTTTCCTTCCTGTGTATGGATGTCACGATTATTTCCTCCACATACATTTAGAACCACCTCAGTGAATGTTTTAGTTTGTGCTTCAAGTGTCAAGCATAGTGTAGAAAACCCAAGAGGAGAAGGAGAGTGTGTTGTATTTACCCATACTTTTACTTTTTCTATTGTTCTTTATTCTTTCCTGATATTCCAGTATTTCTTCTTTCATAATTTACTTTCTGTATAGAGGGTCTTTCTTATTATTTCCTTTAGGGCACGTCTGCAGCTGAAAAGTTCTCCACGTTTCCCTTCATCTGAGAGTGTCTGGATTTTCCCTTTGTTCCTGAAGGGTGTCTACACTGGGTATAAATTCTGGGTTGACAGTTCTTTTTTTTTCAGCACTTGAAAAAACGTGTGCCTCTTCCTTCTGACCTCCATGGTTTCTGATGAGAAATCCACTGTCATTCGAATTGTTTTCTTCCTATAGGTAAGCTGTTGTTTCTCTCTCGCTGCTTTCAAGATTTTTTCTTTGTCTTTATATTTCAGAAGTTTGATTATGATGTATTTTGGCATGGGTTTCTTTAGGTTTATTGTGTTTGGGATTTGCTCAGCTTCTTGAATTTGTAGGTTTGTGTCTTTTTGCCAAGTTTGGAAATTTTTTCATCCATTCTGTCTTTGAATACATCTTCAGCTCCTCCCTCTTTCTCTTTTCTTTCCAGGACTCTGTTAGCATGAATGGTAGATCTTTTGTCCTAGTCCCAGAGGTCCCTGAAGCTCTGTTCACTTTTTTCAGTCTATTTTCTCTCTGTTGTTCTGATTGGGTGATTTCTATTGTTCTGTCTTCCAGCTCAATGATTCTTTCCTCTGTGCCTTCCATTCTGCTGCTGAGCCCATTTACTGAGTTTTTTCATTTGTTATTGTATTTTTTCAGTTCTAAAATTTATATTTAATTCTTTATCTCTCCTATTTCTTTGCTAACGATTTTCTATTTCTTTGCTGAGATTTTTTTTTCATTTGTTTCCAGTGTGTTTTTAATTGTCTGCTGAAGTATTTTTATGATGGTGCTTTGAAATTATTTTCAAATAATTCTAACATCTGTATCATCTTGGTGTCTATTGATTGTCTTTTCTCATTCAAATTAGCATTTTCCTGGTTCTTGGTGACAAGTGATTTTTTAATTGAACCCTAGATATTTTAATATTATATTATAAACCGGGGCACCTGGGTGGCTCAGTGGGTTAAGCCTCTGCCTTCGACTCAGGTCATGGTCTCAGGGTCCTGGGATCGAGCCCCAGCATCGGGCTCTCTGCTCGGCAGGGAGCCTGCTTCCCCCCTTTCTCTCTGCCTGTCTCTCTGCCTCCTTGTGAATTTTCTCTCTCTGTCAAATAAATAAATTAATAAATCTTAAAAAAAATATATTATGAACCTCTGAGTTTTACTTAAGTCTTCTGTTTTAGCTGGCCTACCGTGATTCCCCTCCAGCAGGGGTAGGGTGGGTGAGCTGCTTCATTACCGACCAACGGAAGTGAAAGCACAGGCTTCTCATTTGACTCTCACTGACACGCGCACCCGGTGGAAGCAGGCTCCTTGCTCCTGCTGGGCCTCCACTGATCCCTGAGAGAGGCGGGAGCGCCTTGGCAGTGCTCCCCACATGACCTCTGCTGACACAGTGCGCGTCGATTTCATTACCTCTGGGTGGTGGTCAAGTCCATGGCTGTCTACTATGATTCACTTTGGCAAGTAAAAGGGAGGGATGCCTCATTATTTTTGGGTAGAAATTGCAGTTCAGGCTGCCCATGTGATCTTCACTGATCTCACATGGATTGGGGGGGGGGGTCTTGTTCCTGCAGGGTCAGGATGAAAGTCTCTGCTCCCTACTTGGCTCTCTGATTCTACCCCGGGAGAGGCTAGGGGTACCTCATTACAGGCTAGTGAGGATAGAAGTCTGCACTTCCGACTTGGCCTCTGTTCATATGAGCCAAGATAGAGCTACAGTTTTTTCTGGGGTGTTTGACTATAGTAGAGTGTTTATTGTCTGTAAGTTTCCTGTCTTTATAGGCTGCATCTTTCCTGGTCCTGTTGTTAGGGAGAGCTGGCTTTTTGGGGAGCTTTTAAAAATCTGTGCCTGCTGAGATTTCTGGGTTGCTGGCTTCTCCTGCACCAAACTTAGATGAGACATAGAAGAAAACCCAGAGAAGAAGAACTTTCTGCTGTGTTGTTCCTCAGGCCCCGAGGTCCCTAACTGATCTGGCTTCTCTCCACCTTTCAGAATCTTACATTGGCCTTATATGGTACCTCGGGGTTTTTGTTGTGCGTAGTGGGATGCATCTTTCCAAGAGCTCAAGTCTTGAGTTAATTTTTATATATGGCATGAGGTGAGGGTAGAGGATTTTTTTATTCCCTTCCTCCTCCCCACACGGATATGCATTTGTTCTGTTGCCGCTTGTAAAGGTTATCCTTTGTTTTCGTAGAATGTCTTTGGCACTTTTATCAAAAATCCTGGCTCATTTCCCCCTGTCTTCTTTTCATCTTGCGATGATTTCAGTCATGTCTGTTTTCCCTTGGACTCCCTGTGGTTTCTGAGGCAGTCTTGTCTTTCTCTTTTACTTCATTTCTCAGATGATTTTTCAGTTTCTCTTCTGAGTTTGGTCAGCTCTCATCTCTCTTCTCCTGGTTTTCCATATATTCTTATTTCAAGCTTTTAACCTTATTTGTGGTGGTTTTTCTCATTAGCAATTGCTGGTTTAATTGTATTTGATCCGTGTTGGAAAGTTGTGTTGTAGTTTGCTTTTCCTCTGCTTTGCGGTGGTTTTTTTTGTGGAGCATTTTTTTTTTAGCTGAAACATTTTATCCTTACTTTCTGTTTTCTTTTGCTAGAAGCTTTGTGGGGCGGTCGGGTTCCATTTTCTGATGATGAGGAAGCGTGTTGAATTTTCGGAGACCAGTGATTACATGTGATTGTGTGGGGAAGAGGCAGGGGCTCCGGTGGCTTCCCTGCTCTCTGGTTCAGAAGCACCCTCTTCTGTCAGCCCAGTGAACTGCAGCCTCTGTGTTCAGTGGCGCCTTGTGGGGGGCGCTGGCTGGCTCTAGCTTGTTTCTCTTTCCCTTCATCACAAAGCCGCTGGTGTGGGCTGCTCCCTTCCAAGTGCATCTTTTGCCTCCAGAAGCAGTGTCTTCCCGAGGTTGCTGGTGTCGGGCCCAGGTACTTGGCGGTGGCAGGGCTCCGATCTCAGTACCCCTCTGCTTAGGGAGGGGCCCCTCTTCCGAGGACAAACACTGTGTCCCCCCCGTCACCTGGGTCCTGCTGTCCTCTCCCTCCTCTACACAGTCCCTGCTCAATGCCTGCTTGTGCAGGCTTCAGTGTTCACTTACTCACTGACATGTAAGTTCAGGCCTATACTCATTTTCCGGGTGCTGTAGGGTTGGACTGTGGTGATTTTACTTGCTTTCCTTGCTGGCTGTGTGAGATCAGTGATTGCCATCATCTGTGGGACACCCTCTTATCTTTGTAGGTTCTCCTGGATTTGTAGTTGTGACCACTGTGACTTTTCTAATTTCCTTCCCTTGGTAGCCCCCTTCTCTCCCAAATCTTTGTCTAGTTAAATAGACTCAATTTTTGGCTTTCTTGATCTTCTCCATTGTATCTTTGTTTTCTGTTTTTATTTATTATTTTTTCTTCCACTTTCTCTATCTACATCATAATATTCTTTCTCCCAGTTACTAGTGGGACGCGCAGCTCCTGGCACGTAAGCTCCTCCATTTTGCTGGTGTGTTCACGATTTTAACCTTTGCTCTAAGAAGGGTTTTAGTTGTGTTTTATGAATTTTGAAACACCATAGGTTTCATACTTCTAAATCTTTTTCCAGGTTTCATTATGATTTCTCATGACCCATGACTTATTTATAAGCGTGGTTTTGAATTTCCACATGGCAGAAGTTTCCTAATTTTTTTTTGCCATCGATAGCATTAAATCTAATATTTCATCAATTTTTGTATTTTAGGTCATCCATTTGGCTTTTCCTCCCCTTGTGTTTGAAGAACATTTTTGAATTTATTTCTTTTAGTGAGGTTTGATGGTGGTAAATTCTCTCAGTTTGCTTGAAAAATCTTTATTTTAACCATTGTTAGTAAAAAGTAGGGTTTTTTTAGATTATTTATTTATTTGACACAGAGAGAGAAAGAGAGAGAGATCGATCACAAGTAGGCAGAGAGGCAGGCAGAGAGAGAGGAGGAAGCAGGCTCCCTGCTGAGCAGAGAGCCCGATGCGGGGCTCGATCCCAGGTCCCTGAGATCATGACCTGAGCCGAAGGCAGAGGCTTAACCCACTGAGCCCCCCAGGCGCCTCACTGTGCTTCTGTGTATGATTTGTATATGTTTATGATTTTGTATATGATTTTAGGTCTAACTGTGCCTGTGCGTCTTGAGCAATTAAGGGTGGACACCTATAGCAAATCTGACAGTATCTCACAATATTACTTAATGTCGATCCCCAGTTTAAATGTTACCAATTATCTAAAAAATAACTTTTTATCATCGATTTGTTAGGATCAGGATCAAAAACCAAGGTTGACTCCTCTGCTGTTTCTTGATCTGTGTCTCTCTCACTCTGTAACTACGTCGCCCCTCTTGTTTTATGCCGGTTTTCGTTGAGGGAGGTCTGTCATTTGTCCTGTAGGACGTCCCGCCAGTCTGCACTGGACCGATTTCCTCACGGTGTCATTTGATACCGTCCTCTGTCCTCAGCGTCTCCTGTTAACTGGACGTTCAGTCTAAGGCAGAGCTTCTGAGCTTGTTTTGTTGGCGGCGGCAGGCCTGTGGTTTTGAGGCTCTTCAGCAGCATCTCTGGCCTTTGCCCTCCAGATGCTGGCAGCACCCTAACCCTGGGACACCTAAAACATGTCTCCAGAGGTTATCAGATGTCCCTGGGAAGCAGAATTGCCCTTGTTTGTAAACTATGGATCTAGAGACTTGATTGGAATCCAACTAAACTCTTCCGGGAAGCTCCACAGGCGGGGTGGGCTTCCTGCTACCCTTACATGGGACACGTCGTGTCCAGTGTCACGTGTTTTCCTTTTTGCTGCGTGACAGTGGTTGGTCCTGATCCGTCCACCCTGAAGTTCTCTGCCAGGCTTTACAGGTTTTCGCAGACACTGAGGTCTGTATCCCACAGCGGTGGGTTCATGATTCTCTCGCTCTTTGTGCACACACTATTTTACTTTTCTGTAAGGAAGAACTTACCTCATCAACTGTTGGAAATGTAGTTGTGTAGTTGGTATTTGTAGTAAGCAAGATACATGCTCACTTCTGTGCCTTTACGTTGGGCATTATTTGTTTATTTCTATTTTAGAAAAGATTTTACTTATTTGAGGTGGCGGGGTGGGGTGGGATGGGGAAGAGGAAGAGGGACAAGCGGACTCCGTGCTGAGTGTGGAGCCCAGTGTGGGGCTTGAACTCACGACCCTGAGGTCGAGACCTGCGTTGAGTTGGAGAGTCACTGCTTAACCAGCTGAGCCCCCAGACGCCCCCGTGTATGGGTCTTTATAATAGTGAACCGGTGCCCAGAAACTCTGAATATGACCTATTAGACATTTATGAGAATTATTAGTATGAGTTTTTTTATTGTAATGTGTTTGATGTGCTTTAGTTCTTGGAACTCACTATTACTTTTGTTGCTCAGATTGTCCCATCTTTGGCCACTGGGTGCCCCTTAGAGTTGGCCTTTTTTTGATCTCACATGCCTGTGTTGTCTTTGATGGCTTTCTGGTTTCATTGAGAGCAGCGTGTTCCAGGATTATCGGGTACCTTTTCTGCCCCAGACGTGGAGTCAGCCATCTCTCCGAGAAGACCTGTGTACGGGACGCTGGCTGTTCCAACACCTTTCTGTCCTCTTGCTTCGGTGGCCTTGCCTTCAGCTCCTCCTGGAGGACTGCTGCTGACCACCGGAGGGAGCGGCCAGGAAGTGGACCTACATCGCCCAGGCGACCAGAGCCAGTGAAGGGGTGGTGTAAAGGCAGGAAAGCCCAGCCTGTGGCTTCAGGTTGGAACAACTTTGAGGCTTAGCTCAGACCCTGGAGCCCGTGTGGGAGCAGCCTGAGCTATTACAGGGTTTTACCTGCCACCGCACTCTTGCTTGGCTGTTTTCTCTTTCCTGTTCTGTTTTCCTCACTTCCTTCCCCTTTATTCTGGGAGTAGTTGGTCACCCTCCCACGGCCCCTCGTCTTGTGGCTTCTGTAGAGCCTGATCTGGGACGTGGAGGCCCCTTTGTTGGGAAGTGGTGCTTGTTTAGCAGTGTGGTTAACCAGCTTAACCAGCTGCTACTGGGTTTTATTGCTTCCAACTTTTTCAGAACTTTTTTTCCGTTTTAAATTTAAATAACTATTTATTTAAATGCCAGTATAGTTGATGTACAGTGCTATATTAGCTTCAGGTGTGCAGTACGGTGACTCCACAGTTCTGTGCGTTACTCGGGGCTCATCGAGACAAGTGTCCCCTTCACCTGTCTCTCCCATCTCCAGCCCCATCTCCCCTGTGGAACCACCAGTTTTTCTTTATAGTGAAGAGTCTGTGTCTTTTTTTCTTCTGTTTGGTTCGTTTATTCGGTTCCACATATGCATGAAATCACGTGGTATTTGTTCTCCTCTGACTTACTTCAGTTACTGTCGTGCTCTCTAGATCCGTCCCCGGTGTTCAGGTGGCAGGATCTCATCGCGCCTCGGCTGAGTCCTGCTCCGTTGCGCGGGTGCGTGTGTCACGTCCTTATTCGCTCACGCACTGGCGGGCGCTCGGGCTGCTTCCCAGGTCGGCTGTTGTAAGCAGTGCCGCGGTAAACACCGGTGATTGTTGCTTTTTCTAAAGGTCTGCTTATTTTTTATTTGAGAGCGAGCGAGCGCGCACGTGTGTGGTGGTGAGGGGGTGAGGGAGAGCATCCCAAGCAGACGCCCTGCTGAGTGTGGAGCCCGACACGGGGCTCGATCTCCCCACCCTGAGATCATGATCTGAGTCGAAGTGGAGAGTTGGGCGCGTAACGGACTGAGCCCCCCAACGCCCCTGCATGTACCTTCTCGGATTAGTGTTTTTGTGTTCTTCGGTAAATCCCCGGTAGTGCAGGGGCTGGACCATGTGGTGATTCTGTTTTTAACTTTTTTTTTTTTTAAAAGATTTTATTTATTTGACAGACGGAGATCACAAGTAGGCAGAGAGGCAGGCGGGTGGGGGGGGGAAGCAGGCTCCCCGCGGAGCAGAGAGCCCGATGCGGGGCTCGATCCCAGGACCCTGGGATCATGACCTGAGCCGAAGGCAGAGGTTTTAACCCACTGAGCCACCCGGGCGCCCCATCTTCTTGATTAACCTCCATCCCCTTTCCACAGAGGCTGCGCCAGTTTGCTTTCAGGCGCTAGTGCTGGTGTGCGAGTGTTCCTTTCTCTCTGAACCCTGCCCAGCGCTTGCTGTGCACTGCTGGTTCCAGCCATTCTAACGGGTGCGAGGTGTATCTCCTTGTGGTTTTGATTTCCATTTCCCTGATGATGAGGGATGTTGAGCATCTTCTCATCTAGATGTCGTCTTTGGGAAACGTTCATGTCTTCTGCCTATTTTTAATTGGATTATTTGGAGTTTTTGGTGTTGACTTGTGTAAATTCCTTATAGATTTTGGATACTGACCCTTTATCTGATATGTCCTTTGCAGATACCTTCTCCCATTCAGTAGGTTGTCCTTTTTTGAGGTTGTCGAATGTTTCCTTCGCTGTTCAGAAGCTTTTTATTGTGATGTAGTCACCATAGTTTAATATTGCCTTTGTTTCCCTTGCCTCAGGAAACATGTCTAGAGAAATGTTGCTACAGCTGGTGTCAGAGAAATTACTCTCTGTTCTCTCATCCCGGGTTCTTATGGTTTCAGACCTCCCACTTAGGTCTTTAATCCATTTTGAGTTTATTTTTGTGTATGGGGTCCAGTTTCATTCTTTTGCATGTAGCTGTCTGATTTTCCCAATACCATTTTTTTAAAAAAGATTTTATTTATATTTTTTGAGAGAGAGCAGGAGAGAGAGTGGGCAGGGGGAGGAGTAGAGGGAGAAGGAGAAGCAGCGAGCCTGACACGGGGCTCGATCCCAGGACCCTGAGATCATGGCCTGAGCTGAAGGCAGGGGCTTCACCGACTGAGCCCCCCAGGTGCCACCCCCCACACCAAACACCATTTGTTGAAAAGACTTTTTTCCATTGCATAGTCTTGCCGCCTTTGTCATAGATTAATTAACCCTATAAACATGGGTTTATTTTTGGGATTTCTGTTTTGTGCTTTTAATCTGTCTCTTTTTGTGCCGTCTATTTAATGTGTCTATTTTGATTACTACAGCTTTGTAGTATATCTTGAAATCTGGGATTATAATACCTCCAGTTTTGTCCTTCTTTTTCAAGGGTGTTTTGTCTATTCAGGAATTTTTCAGTTCTATACAAATTTTAAGATTATTTGTTCTAATTCTGTGAAAAATGCTATTTGTATTTTGATAAAGTTTGCATTAAATCCTTTTTTTGCAGATTGCTTTTGGTAATATGGACATTTTAACAATATTTGTTCTTCCAATCCATGAGCCTGGAATGTCTCTCCATTTATTTGTGTCATCTTTGATTCCTTTCGTCAGTGTTTTGTAGTTTTTGGAGTATAGGTCTTCCCCCTCTTTGGTTAAGTTTATTTTACTATTTTTGGTGCAATTGTAAGTGAGATTAGTTTCTAAATTTTTCTTTCTGACATTTCATTATTAGTGTATAGAAGTGGAACAGATTTCTGTATATGGATTTTGTATCCTGCAACATTACTGAGTTCATTTATCAGTTCATTTCATGTTTTTGTCACTTACAGTTTTTTGGTAGAGTCTTTGGGGGTTTTCTCTTTAGCGTATCATGTCATCTTCAAATAGTGAAAATTTGATTTCTTCCTTACCAATTTGGATGCCTTTTATTTCCTTTTCTTGTCTGATTGCTGTGGCTAGAACCTACTATGTTGAGTAACACTGGTGAGAGTGGACGTCCTGTCTTGTTCCTCATCTTAGGGGAACAACTCTCAGGTTTTCACCATTGCATATGATGTTAGATTTGGGTTTTTCATATAAGGCCTTTATTATGTTAAGGTATGTTCCTTCTAAAACGTACTTTGTTGAGGTTTCTTTTTTCCATGAATGGATGTTGTACTTTTTTCTTTTTTAAAGAGAAGAATATATCATGTATTCTTTTGCCATTTGTCATTCAAATGTAAGATTATAGGATTTTTATCTTACTTCTTTGATTTTGTATTTATATCTCTTTTCCCTTATACTAAGCAGTTTATCTTTTTGTTTTGGGTTCACAGTAAAATTCAGCAGAAAGTGTGGATTTGCTGTATATTCACTGCCCTTACACATGTACAACCTCCCTTCCTATCAGCAACCCCCCCCCACTAAAGGTGGTGCATATGTTACAGTCAATGAGCCTACGCCCGAAGTTCATAGTTGATACTGGAGTTCAGTCTTGGTGTTTTATGTTCTAAGGATTTGGGCAAATATATGAGGACATATACCTTTATAGTATCATGCAGAGTAGTTTCACTGCCCTAAAATTCCCTTTTTTGTCTTTGATTTTTACTTATTCTGTTTTTTAAATTATATTGTTTAAAACATTGTATTTTTAAGTATGTTGGCTTTGTTTCTAGCCACATAGTTGCCAAGCAGAATTTCTCGTTAGCCTAAATAACTTCTCTGTAGATTATTTTGTTTTCTATGTAGACAGTTATACTGCCTATAAATACATAATTTTTGACCAATGAACTCGTTAAAGTCTGTTTTTCAATATCCAATTATAAAATTTAAATTTTAATTGATCTTTTTGTTCCTGATTACTGCCTTAATTTCTAACTTAATTGCACTGGGGGTTAAAGAACATGACCCGTATGATGGTTTCCTTTGAGATATACTTATTGCTTTACGGCTTGGCATGTGGTCAGCTTTTGTACATGTTCCCCCCTGTGCTTAAGAGGAATGTTTTGGGGCACCTGAGTGGTGGGAGTCGGTTAAGCACCCAACTCATCATTTCAGCTCAGGTCGTGATCTCGGGGCTATGGGATCACTTGGTGTGGAGTCTGCTTGTGAGTCTTTCTCCCCCTCCCTTTGCCCTTCTCACTCATGCTTTCTCCCTCTCTCTCTCTCCCTCTCAAATAAATAAATAAATAAATCTTTAAAGGGGAAAAGAGGAATATGTTTTCTCTAATTTGGGGAACACTGGCCTTAAAAATTTTTTTTAATGTTTTTTTTTATTATGTTCAGTTAGTCACTGGCCTTTTTGTATTTGCTAAATCAAGTCTTTATTGCTAAATATTCTGTATATTCACTAATATTTTGCCATATCAATGACTGACCCATTGATAATTGAGTGAGGTGCATTGAAATCTTTCTTTTTTTTTTTTTAAGACTTTATTTATTTATTTGTCAGACAGAGATCACAAGTAGGCACAGAGGCAGGGAGAGAGAGAGAAGAGGAAGCAGGCTCCCCACTGAGCAGAGAGCCCGATGCGGGGCTCGATCCCAGGACCCTGAGATCATGACCCGAGCCGAAGGCAGAGGCCTAACCCACTGAGCCCCCCAGGCGCCCCGAAATCTTTCTTTTTTTAGACTTGTCTGTTCTTGGAATAGTTTGGAACATGCAGCTCATTGTAGAAAACAGTCTGACAGGTAACCGAGCGTTGTTATGTATGTTTCTGCAACAGTAGCTCTGTGAATCTGAATCTCTTTTGTGGGGCTTTTTTTAAAATTTTATTTAATATTTTATTTTTTTATTTCTTTTCAGCGTAACAGAGTTCATAGTTTTGCACCACACCCAGTGCTCCATGCAATGCGTGCCCTCCACAATACCCACCACCTGGCTCCCCCAACCTCCCACCCCCCGCCCCTTCAGAACCCTCAGGTTGTTTTTCAGAGTCCATAGTCTTTGTGGGGCTTTTTATTTCTTCATTAAAAACCCGAAAACTTCTACTAAGATATATGTCGCTTTCTGTATTTGGGGGATTTTCTATGTGTGTGAACCCTTACGTCTCACAAGGTCTGAGCTATCACTGCTGACCCACTGTCACTCCAGTGACTTTTTCTTAAAGTGTGTTTTTCTGATGCGAAAATAGAACGAACCTTTTTTCTTTCGAACATTTGGCAGGTGTATCATTTTCCAGCTTTTGGCTTGCGACCTTTATGTGGCCTTACATTTTGGGCGCGTCCCTGGGACACTGCCTGGAACTGGGGGTCTGGAGCAGCGTGGCCTGGCCCGGCGCGTCGACGCTGTCGGGTCTCGCTCTACCTTTTTGTTGCTTCATCCGCTCTGGAGTGCGGCATTTGTTCCACTTCTCCTGTGCTTTTTTCTTCTTTCCATTCCTTTTAGAAATACTAGAAATTGGCCACTTGTTTGCTTGTGCATCACATTTCCCCCTCTGCTAGTTTAAACGCTACGAACTCTGTTTCGGTCTCTTTTCTCGCGGCGCTCCCTGCCCTGGCGGCTGCGCGTGTGTCACCGCGCCTGTCCTTGGGTTCGCTCTAAGCTCCCTTGGGCCATGCTGGGACCCCAGAGTGGCAGCTGCAGTCACGCTTCTCCCAACTTCCTTGTTACGGTTGTCCTTTGTGGGACAACGCTTTATCCTTTTCCTAATCTTAAAAAGTGGATGTTGTTATTGTTTTGACTTTACAGAGATCACGTTTCTTTAGATTTATCCGTTTCTTGGCTTTCCTTTTTATATTGCATCTTAGATCTTTCTTTATATCATCTTTATTCTTTTTTCACTGAAGTGATTGATAGACACTATATCAGCTTTAGGCGTACAATACAGTGACTCCGCGGTTCTTTTTTTGTTTTTATTTATCTGAGAGAGAGAGAGAGAGCCTGGGGGCGGGAAGAGCAGAGGCAGAGGGAGAAGCAGGCTCCCCACCTGACCCGGGGCTCAATCCCAGGACCCTGGGACCACGGCCCCGAGGCCCGGGCACCCCAAGTCAGCAGTTCTCCGCACCACCCAGTGTGCGTCATGGTCAGTGGGCTCCGGAGCTCCTTCCCCTGTTTCACGCGTCTCCCCTCCCACCTCCCCTTTGGCAGCCACCGGTTTTTTTCTCTGTATTTAAGTGCCCATTTTTTGGTTTGTCTCTTTTTAATTTTATTTTTTAAAGATTTATTTATTTATTTATTTGACAGAGATCACAGTAGGCAGAGAGGCAGGCAGAGAGAGAGGAGGAAGCAGGCTCCCCGTGGAGCAGAGAGCCCGATGCAGGGCTCGATCCCAGGACCCTGGGATCATGCCCTGAGCCGAAGGCAGAGGCTTTAACCCACTGGGCCACCCAGGCGCCCCTGTTTGTCTCTTTTTAATTTGTTCAAATGTTTTGTTTCTTAAATCCACATGTAAGTGAGGTCATATGGTATCTGTCTTTCTTGCATTTACTCATCTCACTTAGCCCGATACTCCCCAGATCTGTCTATACTGTTGCCAGGGGCGAGATTTCATTCTTTCCAATACCGAGCGACGTTCTGTCGTATGTGTACCACATCTTTATCCACTCATCTGTCTGCGCCCTTGGGCTGCTTCCACACTTGGCTGTGGTAAGTGCTGCTGCCGTGAACACAGCCGTGCGTGTCGCTTTTTGAGGAGTGTTTTCCTATTCTTTGGGTAAGTACTCAGTAGTGGAATCACCGATCATGTGGTAATTCTATTTCTCGTTTCTTTTTGAGGAGCCTCGACCGTTTTCCACCGTGGCTGCACCAGTTTGCATTCCCACCAGCAGTGCACGAGGGCTCCTTTCTCTCCACACCCTCCCAACGCTTATTATTTCTTGTGTTTTTGATAAATGCCATTTTCTGTGTCTCTTAACTACAGACCCTGCTACAACATGCTGTGTGCATTCCTGAAAATGCCGTGCACTGGAGGGAATGGGCCTTGTCGGAAAGTTAGGGTGAAGGGCAGGGACCCCCCCGCGCGGCTCCGTGACTAGCACCCGACACAGACGGGCGCAGCCCCGGTAGAGCCGCGTGCCCGCCGAGTTACCTCTGTCGGCACTGACAGCAGCGTCCAGCCTTCAGCCTTGCTGTGGTCCCCGGCACGAGCTTCCGGGAGGGCGTTTGCCTCTAGTGGAGACAGGCCTCCTCTCGCTCGAGCCGCGGTGTGCGGGGGGAGTAATTGGGACTCACGTCTTGTCTCCCCGACGCCCCACTCGGGGATTTTGCCTTCCCACATACTTCGTCACTCCCAGACACCAGTCTTGGTTTCTTTCTCCCTGTAAGAGAGTCGCTTTCTACTGGGCTGTTCCCTCACACCGCGAATAGGTACATGGCCTTAAGGGGAAAGCTGGGGGTAATTTGGGGTCACCTCTGTGCTTCTCTGCTCCCAGGGATTGTAGCTTCTTGGCTTCTGTCCAAGTTGTTTTGTTCCCGGGGCCTCTAAACAGTTACCTTTGTGCTTTGTTCAGTGTTTCGGTTGTTTTCAGCGGGAGGATGAGCGCATTTTAAGTTTCTCTGCCACGGGCCATGGAAATGCTGGGTTAATTTTATAGACATTCATTGTTCACTCATTTCTTTAAGATTCGTTTTTATTTATTTACATATTTATATTTACATACTTTATATTTTTCATCTGACTTTTTTTTTTAACTCTTGTATCCGAAGCCCGGGGGTGGGGTAACCTATTACTTATTTCTGCTGTCTTTCATTCATGGGGACCTTGCTCCCTGGTCTGCTTGGTGGTAGTTTTTATTTTGAGTCCGTATGTGACTGACTTTACTCTGCCATTTCTTGGCTGGGCTTTTGTGAGATAATGAAGCCCTGTAGAAAATGAATTGATCGACTCCTTTTTCAGTTCTCCCAAGGGTGGTGTAAGCTAGTGCCCTTCTGAATGTATAGGAGAGAAATTCTTTCCAGAGCACGGAGGGCTGGAGGGCTGAAATTCTCCTCAAGTTGAGATGGGTGGCCCAGTCTGTGGGGCCAGATGAAGGATGCTTTTGTCATGACCTTTGCTTTCCAGAGGCCCAAGGCACCACCGGCCTGGGCTCACTTTAGCCCCTTGGAGGAGAGTAGTTTAGTGTGACCCCACCTGGATCTCCCGCCTTGTTGCAAGCCCAGGGCTCAGGGCCCTCATCCCAGCCTTGGCAGATCATGTCCCCACGCAGTAATGTCTCAGCTCTAATCTAGAACGCAGAGGTGACAGCGGGAACCGGTGAGTGCTGTGAGGACGCACCAAGCCTTGGACCACGTCCAGCATGTGGCTGTTGCTCGTGAATGTTCTCTCGTCCCCACTCTGCAGCTGGCCATTTTGCTGGGTGGACTGTCCCGTTTCAGGGTTCAAGTTCTGTTACTGTCAAGTCTTGTTTGTTGGTTTGTTGTTCGTTTCTTAGTGACTTGCTTCTGACAACGAACTTCCTTAGTCTGCTGCAGTTCCGTTTTGATCCTCTCCTGTTTTTTTGGTCTGCTTTGACTTAACTGATCACATTTGTTGTTGCTGTAAATCTATTTCAGGAGGAGTATTTCCATCCAGTTTCTGGCATCTTTGATCCACTTATCTTGTGCAGGAAACTCTTTATTGAGTCCATATTGGTCCTGCCTTATTGTTATTGAGTCTGAAAAGAAAAGGAAAAGCTATAGTTTTAAAGTAATAAATTTTTCTTAATTTTAAAGTAATACATGCTCATCATGAAAAAAAAATTTTTAAATGTTAAAAATGTTGTGAAGAGAATTAAAATTCCTGTCCGCTGTTGAGCGATCACCACAGTGAGAGCTGTTTTGGTGTTGCTTCTCTCCCTACATGTATTACTGTTTTGGAGTTGAGCTCATCCGGGATATACAACTACGCAACCTTTTTTTTTTTAACTTACAATATCATAAGCTTCTTTTGTCATTGAAAGTATTTGTAGGCATTTTAAAGATCTATAGAATGGTGAATCATGTGACTATTGCACACTTAGTCTTTTTCCTACGATTGTGGTTTTACGCGGTAGAAGACAACAAAGACCTTTGTGAATGCAGATTACAGATTAAATCAATGAGTAGAATTCTCTAGGACTTCTTGGCCAAATGGCTTTCTGAGAAGATTCTGTAATGACATCAGCGGGGAGCTGCTGTCCTGAGCTCTTCCACGCGTGCCCGGGGCCTTTTCTCGGGCCCAGCCGTTCTCCCTGGGACTGGGGGCCGCACCCTCCTCTCCGCTGTCTTCTAACATCCCGTTTCTCGTGAGATGCCACGTGAGGTCCAGTCCTGGGCCTTGGCTCCAAGTCACTGCCTCGTCTTCCCAGGCACCCCTGTGATCTCAGAAACTCCGTTACCCACAAGAACAGAAACGCACCTTGGGATAGTAAGAAATAAAAATTCAGTGGGAGGAAAAGCACGACGCACAGACGCCAGAATCCACTTAACAGGAGCAAGTATCTACTTAAGAGAATCCACTTAACCGGGCGTCTTAACCCTGGGTAGTTTGAGCAGTGGGAAAGCAAAGGATGGGACTGAGGGGCAGGGCAGCGAGCGGTGAGGGGCCGAGCGGGGGCCCCTGCAAGATGTGGACTCTGCTGAAGTCCTCCCTGGGTCACCGTCCTGGCTCTGTAGGCCTTTGCCAGGGTCCCAGGCTGGGTCTGCCTGGACTTCTGGGTTCAGAGGCGTGTCTGTGTCCAGGGCAGGACCCTGCTCCTCCCTGTCCTGCTGGCCCGAGATCCCTGCGGGGTTTTCTCATCACACAGACACGTGCCGCCTTTTCTCCAGGAGGCACTGAGCCCTGAACCCAGTGAACGGAGCCTGATGGCCCTGGTCTTGGGGGCCGAGGGGGGCTTTGGTGTTCATAGAACATCTAGACCAGTGGTCCCTAGTCGGGGCAGAGGGGCCCACAGCCAGGGGCCCAGGGCTCGGTACTGCTCCCACCCTGACCCTCGTGCAGGGGGAGGGGAAGAAGGGCGCCTAGTGCTGGCTCCGTCCTCAGCCACTGTTGGAGGGAGTCTCCTGTGAAGCTGGGTCTTAGGCACATGCCGTTCCCTGGCTGGGTCCCTGGAGGCCAGTGGGGTTGGGGCTGGAACCAGTCTGCTGTCCGGGTGAGGCCGTGTGATGCTGGCTTTGCAGGCACTGCGTCTCTAACTGGGCGGCCCTGTGTCCTTGTAGGTGGTAACGTGGACCTGGAAAGCCAAGCCGAGGGGAAGAAGGAGGCGGAGGCTGATGGTGTGATGCAGAGTGGCCCCCGACCCATCGTGCCGTACAGCTCCATGTTCTGTTTAAGCCCCACCAACCTGTGAGTCTCCTTTGTGTGCCCGTGCCGCGTGCCCGTCTCGTGTCCGTGGCCGTGGTCCACGTGCACGGTAGCAGTGTGTGCTAGACGTGGCCTGGTGGGCATGGGTTCCATGCACTTTACATGTACTGGAGCCCTGATCACCCCAGCAGTCTGCGGTCACCCCACAGATGAGGACGGAGAGCCACAGGATGGCCCCAGGCCCGTCCGCAGATGCGCAGGAGTGAGCCCCAGCGGTAGGGCTAGGGCTTGAACCCGGTCAGCAGCAGAGCTGCCATCCCCGCTGCTGGGACTGCTCGTTGCCGTGCACGTGTCCCATTTATGTCCCTCGTGTGTCCACCTTCCGTTGTGCCCACTGTGCATGCACGCCTGCGTGTGTCCACGATGTCCACTCACAAGTCCGCCTGTGTTTCTTTGCTCTGTTTGTCATGAAGTCGCCAGCATTTCTCGTCCCCTCGTCGGTCCACCTGGTGCCGTAGGTCACCCAGTACTTCCCTAACGGCAGGTTAGGTGCTGGGAGAACAGGGGAATGAGCAGAATGGACAAGGACCCTGTCCTTGCTAAGCTTCTGTGCAGGTAGGAGAGGCGGATAGCCAGCCAGACAAGTCAGTAGGGCACCCAAGACCTCACAGGGTGGGAGGTGCTAGGAGGCAGCCCAGAGCTGCTGAGGGAAGTGATGTTAGGGTGGGAAGGTCAGGTTGGGTCTCAGTGGGAGGTGAGGTGGGAAGAGGAGGGGGACCGTCCCCGGCAGAGGCAATAGACAGAGTGAAGGTGCGGGGCAGCAGGGGTCCTGAGGGCAGAGGGTCTGATGGAGTCTGGCTGCGCCCTCCATCCCCACCCTTCCACACGTGCCTTCTCTCTGCCCAGCCTCCACTACCCACTCTCCCTCCCTGTCTTCGAGCTTTCGCTCGGCACCCACTTCCTGGGAGCTCACTGCGCTCTGCTAGGGAGCACGGTCCTGCCTGCGAGCACGGACGTGAGCCGGAGGAGCACGTGGTGGCAGGCGACCGGGGGTCGGTGGGGGCACGGCCAGCCGGGGCTTCCGCAGAGCCCTGCACAGAGCTTCGTGGGCAGGCCAGGCCTTCAGGAGGAGATGATGGAGGTCGTGTGGGGAGTTTGGGAGTGAAATGCTTGGGAAGACATTTTGGAGAGAAGCTGCAGAACCTGATAAATTAGATGGGGAGAGGGAAGGAGATGTCAGGGATGACCCCCAGACTTTCTGCATGCTGGCTGCCCCCCCCCCGCCCTGAGCTGGGGGCAGGCGGGTGCGGGTCCTGTGGAGCAGGGACAGTCTGCGTCGTGTCTCTGCTGGCGATTGGGAGCCGGGTGGACTCAGGGCATGTGTGAGAGGGAGAGCCGAGGGGGATATTCAGTCCTGAGACGCAGGATGAAAGAGGCAGAGACAGAGTGTCCCGGAGAAGGGAGGAGAGGTGTGTGTGCACAGAGGATGGCATGGCAGGAGGTCACCAGAGGCTCTGGTCGGTGGGGAGGCCAGAGTATGGCAGTGGTCACCATGAAGAGGGCAGCACAGTAGCCCCTTCAAGGCAGAGAGAGAGTGGGTGGGTGTGGCTGGGAGGTGGAAGGTCCCTTCAGACCTGAGGCCCTAAGAATAGGAAGTGGTGGTGAGAGAGGGGGCCGGGCTGCAGAGGTGAGACACAGGTCTGTCACCGCCTTCCCCGGGCACTGGTTCTGTGCCTGCTCCTCCCTGTGCCCTGGGACTGGCTTCCCTGCCCCCCTTCCTCCCCACCGAGCGGACTTCCCAGAGCTCCTGGTCACTGCCTGCTGCCACGTCGTAGGCTTCGCCAGCATCTCAGAGTCTCCCGTTGGTGTCTGGCTACACTCGTGTGCAGCACCAGGCCCCGGGGTCCAGCACGTGCCTAACAGAGCAGAGTCGTGGTCAGTAATGCCCGTGGTGCTGCAGGGAGGCAGGGGACCCCGCAGCCCTGGGGGGACCCCGCAGCCCTGGGGGGACGAGCACGGGCCATCACGGACCTAGAGAAGGGTCCTGCACTCTCCAGAGAGCCCGCCATGCAGGGGAGGCTGGGGTCCAGCCTTGTCCTCTCTGAGCAGAGCCCTCCCCCCCCCCCCACCGCCTCTGCAAATCTGTAAATCTGTAGAGGGTGCGGCCATCCATACACAGCAGGGGACTGTGGGGGGGTGGCTTCGAGCCCTCCTCCCTCCTGTGCCGGTTCCGCTGTGGGTTCCCGCAGCCTTCCCGGCCCTCTTCCCGGGACGCCCCTCAGGACTCGGAGGCACCAGCAGGGGACACAGCAGAACCTGGGTCTGGGGTGGCGCGGCACGCAGGGAGAGGCTGGGTGTGTGGCCTGGGGAGGGACCAGTCCCGCTCATTGGGGGCCTCGCTGTCCGTGCTCTGCCCGCAGGCTTCGCCGCTTCTGCCATTCCATCGTGACCATGCGCTACTTTGAGATGGTCATCCTTGTGGTTATTGCCCTCAGCAGCATTGCCCTGGCCGCCGAGGACCCCGTGCGGACAGACTCCCCCAGGAACAATGTGAGCACAGCCCTCGGGCTGGAGGGGGCCAGGCCGGGTCCCGTCTGCTTGCTCCGGGGGCGCGGGGGTGACGGTGGGGGCTGGCCTGTAACAGGCCCTCCTGTGGCTCTAGGCTCTCAAGTACATGGACTACATCTTCACAGGCGTCTTCACCTTTGAGATGGTGATAAAGGTGAGGTGTGTGGTTCCCTGGTGGTCCGGGGCTTCGCTCGTCTTCCCTCACCATGGGCCGGGCGGGCCGGGGCTGCTCATGAGTCGCGTGCTGGCTGTGCCCTGGGTGTGTGCACGCGGGCGTGCTCATGGGTGTGGCGGGGGCCAGAGGCCAGTTCCCCAGGTGCACACCCGCTTTGGGGGAGCCCCCGGGGCCCACTCCTGCCTCTGCCACCCGCCAGCCAGGCCTGCAGGCTCCCGGGAACGTGTCCTCCTCGGGCCGGTCTCGTGACGTCAGGCTGGGAGGAGGGAGGGCCGAGTGGGTGCCGAGGACGTGTGCTCAGAAGAGCTCTCGTGCGACCCCTTCACTGTGCTCGGTTCTGCGTCGAGTCCTGACGGGTTTCGCTCCTTCCTCAGCGTCTGACCAGTGGCTCTGTGTGTGTGCGCACGCACGTGTGCAGTCTTTGCCCACAGGGCCGCTTAGGTTGTGCCCGCGGCTTGGTGACTGGTGTGTGTGTGTGTGTGTGTGTGTGTGTGTCTGTGCGTGAGCCCCGCTTCTTCTCTTCCTCTTGCAGACTCATGGGGGAGGCGTGTTTTTTGTTGTCCCATTTTATAGACATGGAAGCTGACGCTTGGAGACACTGGGGTGCTGGCCAGAAGTTGCAGCTTTGGGACTGGCAGAGCCGGGTCCTTGTGAACCCCACCAGCTCTTCCTCCTGTTGCAGAGAGCTGACCCTCTGCGGGTCTGGGCAGGGTGTGGGCTTCCTGGGGTGGGGGATGACTGCAGCCCGGCGAGGGGAGGGCGTCACCCAGGGCTGGGAGCCCAGGCAAGATCTCAGCCTTGACCATGTGGGGATGTTTGGATCAATGGTGTTGAGGTTCAGAGGCCCTGCTGAGGCCCTTAGAAGACACGATCTGTGTGGCACCCTTCCCCCGACCCCGTGAGTCTGGGGCCTGGCCCTGCTTTGCTTTCTGAAATACTCAGCACCTAATATGTGTTTCTGCCTTGCAGATGATTGACTTGGGACTTCTGCTGCACCCTGGGGCCTACTTCCGGGACCTGTGGAATATTCTGGACTTCATCGTGGTCAGTGGGGCCCTGGTGGCATTTGCCTTCTCGTAAGTATCATGTCTGACCTGGGTCTGGCTGGGCTGCCATCCCAGGGCTGTGGTGGGTGTGCAGTTCGGGCAGGAGGGGCCCCCACTGGCCTCCATGGGCTGTGTGCAGCTCCCCTCCTGTCTACCTGGGACTGGGCTGTGTGGGGCTGAAAGCTTCTCATGGTCACCTGTCCCTGTCACGGCCTGTGGTTCTGACACTGGGTGGGCAGGCCTCCGGTTTCTCTGGTGCTTGCCTCTCAGGTCTTTGAGAACCACTCACCTGCCCCGACCTCGGCTGTGCCACCTGGAGAGCTGGAGCTGGTGGCCGCTGGCGGGTGCCTTCCCCCATTGCAGTGTTAGACCCCCGGTTTCTCTGACTCCCTAATGGGCGACACTCAGCTCCCTTGTGGCTGGGCCTGGATCGACTCCCTCAGACTCTGCATGCTCGTGGGCGTGGGGCAGGTGTGGGGGCTGGGGTGGAGCTACAGGGGAGACCCAGAGATAGGAAGACCCGAGGGACGGTATCTGCATCTTCTCTGAGCACTCGGGGACGGCGGCGCCTCCTCACTGACTCTCTTCTCTTTGTCTCTTTGTTGCTGGACTCTCGGTAGGAGCTTCATGGGGTAATGCCTTCCCTCTGCCCCTCACACTGCCCCACATCATAGCACAGCGTGGCCCCTCCGGGCCGGTTCACTATCATGTCTCACCTCTGCTCACCCTCCACTGTCCAGAGTGCATGCTGGCGGGAGCCATGTCCCCAGGCCATGGGTCGCTGCCTCACCTCTGGGGACTGGGCTGGGGGCTGGGGCTGGGGCAAAGCCAGCCCTTGGTGAGCAGGGCACTCCAAGTGAGTGTTGGAGGCCGGGATGTGGGCCCTGAGAGCAGTGAGGGCCTGGGTGGGAGCTGCTGTCCCCATAACTGCCAGGATGTTGGCCATCCTGACGAAACTTCCCGTGTGTCTTCTCCGGCAATGGGGCTAGTTTTCTCCTCTCTGTTCCCCACGACTGCCTCCCGGCAATATGCAGCATCTACTGTGGGGGTCATAACCGGTTTTCTTTGTATATAAAGTGTCAGTGAGGGGCTTAGGAGTAAGACAGGGAAGGGGTACAATCCAGCCGGGCGAGCTCAGAGTGAGAGAGAGCTCTGAGCTAGCAAGCGAGAGATGAGGCCTCTAGACACAGAGCACAGACCACCTTGAGGCCTGTCCCTGCAGAGAGCCCTCCCCCAGGAAAGGAAAGCAGTGACCCTCCCTTCTGTATCTGCCAGGGGTCTGCCGGCCCACTGTGCCCCTGTTCTCTTGGGACTGGTCTGCAGGGCCTCTGGAGGAACCTGGCCTGGGAGTGGGTGTCCGGAATGCTGGGGTGACGGGAACACCTGACACAGTGTCTGGAGGTTGGCGGTTTCAGAGGGAGTTTGATCTGGCTCGGGGATGTAGGCCCTGGCTGGGTCTTCGGGCAGATATAAGGGACTAGGGCTCCCTAGCTCTCCTTAACCCTCAGGTCCCCCCTGAGCCTTTCCCTAGAGCTTAGCAGGAGCCCAAAGAAGACCACTGGAGGCCCTGCCCCCTCTCTCCATGCACAGGCTCCTTGAACTTGGAGGGAGGTGACCTCTGAGCAGGATGGACTAGGACCCCCAGTCCTGAGTCCTCAGCCACTGCTGAGGGGGGGGGGTTGTGGCCTTGCTTCTAAGAATCGCCTCCTCAGGCAGTGAGAAGTTCACTCAGGGGATCACCCCCCACCCCTGCTATCTGCCCTGGCTTTGGGTTGGCGAGAAGCCTGCCCCCAGAGTCTGACAACAGCTGGGCCCCTGGCAGCCTGAGGGAGCCAGCTGGGGCTGCCCCAGCTTCCTTTGTGTGTGGCCCCGATCTGGGCCTACCTGTCCTGGATCTCCAAGCTTGCGTCGCGTACCTGGAATTTTCTTTTCTGACTCTCTGTCTTACTTCTCCGTACTGGGTTTTCTTGTCTGCTGCTCTCTTTGTCTCTCTGTGGGCTCTTTCCTCCTCCTTCCCTCCTTCTCTGTTTTTCTCTTGCCTTTGGTATTTCTTTCTTCTTTTGTCCACCCTTGCGTGGCTCCTCCCCTGCCGCAGCCTGGTGCTCATCTAACGTGTGCTAACCCTCCTTCACTCCTCTGCTTCCTGCATGCCTGTCACCCTTCTCCTCCTCTCCCTCCCGGTCAGTTTTACATCGTCTGGAGGAGTGTGGAAGCAGCTGAGTGAGGACAGGCAGGGAAACCAGTCATGTTCCCCTCACCTCCCTCTACCAGGACTGAAAAGCAAGAGAGACCAGCCCTTCCAGAGGGCTCTTGCCCTAATGGCTTGTAGGCTTCCAAGCCAGGTCTGCAGTCCTGGGGCCAGCTCCCTTCTCTCCTCTTTAGCCCCGGCCGGATGAAGCCGGTTTGGGTGGGCGTTAGGGGACCCCTGGCATAGAGATGGTGGACGTGGTCTGTGAGAATGGGTTCTTTCCACCCAGAAGCCCGGCTTTCCCTGTATACCAGGTGCTGCTGCCCTGGGCCTGGCCTTGGTCTGCTTAGATGAGGTCTGGCTCGTGCTCCCGCAGAAGGGGTGCGGCGGCCTGTGGGGCTGGCCGGGCGGAGGCCTGCCTGTTCCTAGGCCGTCTGCCCTGGGGCCTACGACCGAATGCGCAGGGGTGTGCCACCCGGCGGCTTTGTGGGAGCGGCACGGGAGTGCGTCCTGCTGTCTGCATGTGTGGCTTCTCCCTTCTAGAGGTTCCAAAGGGAAAGACATCAACACTATCAAGTCCCTGAGAGTCTTGCGCGTCCTGCGGCCCCTCAAGACCATCAAACGGCTGCCCAAGCTCAAGGTGAGAGCCTGGACCTGGGCTTGGGCAGTGTGCAGGGCTGTCACGTGAGTGTAGGGCTGTGCGTGCACGTACGTGTGCTGTGTATGTGCGTGTGTGCGTGTCTGTGCATGTGGGTGCACAAGTGTGACTGCCTTGTGTGCCGTGTGGATGTGTGCCGCGTGTGAGTGCACACACGTGTGGCGTGTGGTGTGCGTGGGCCCATAGAACTCACCCTGTCTGGCTGCAGCTCCCCTCATGGGATGGGATGAGCAGAGCTCAGGGAGATCACGCGTGTGTAAGTGGGTCCAGCTCCCTCAACTCCATGTCCCCGAAGGAGAGCTTCCTCTTGGGAGTGTTCTGGAAGGCTCCTCTCCCTGGACCCAGCAGCACCAGCAGCCATTGTACTGCTGCGGGGCGCCTGGGTGGTTCAGGGTCCAGCTCCTGATGTCAGCTCAGGCCATGATCTCACGGTTGTGGGATCGAGTCCCGAGTCAGGCTTCGTGCTCGGGGGGGAGTCTGCTCAGGATTCTTTCCCTCCCTCTGCCCTTCCTCTCTCTAACTAAATTAAATCAATTAAATTTAAAAGAAGGAAGAAGGGGCTGCCGAGAGAGGTAGAGGGTCCTGAGGGAGACGCAGGGAGGGTGGGTGCTCCTGAGAAGTGGTTCCTGGGCTGGGCCCCAAGGACTGGAGTGGCTGAGGTCCTGGAGAAAGGAAAGAGTGTGAACCCAAGCCCTTGGAGTTGTGCTAAAATACAATATGTACTGAGCGTGGCTCTCACTGTGAGGAGTGCTTGCGAACCTTCCACTCGGTTAAAACCACCAAATGGTGCAGTGATGTCTCCTGCACAGCATACAGAGGCCGGCCTCGTAGACCTGAAGCAGTGTGGGGATTACAGAAGGCGGTGTGCTTGGGGGAGGGGCTGGGGGTGGCTTGAGGGCAGCCTCAGGTGAGGACTCAGACCTGGGTGGGCAGCTCAGAAGTGTCATGGCCCCTGGGCAAGGGGGCCGTGGCCGGACTTGCTGAGACAGCCGCTGGTGTCAGAGTGTGCCAGGAGGCATCTCAGGAGGTAGTCGTGCACCTGCTTCTTTGCACAGCCCGGGCTGCTGGGGGTCCCCTCAGCTCTGAGGGACAGAGACCAGGCCAGGGTCCGCCAGGCAGTCCAGGGCCAGCTGAGCTTCCAGGCAGGGAAGATCCTGAGAAGAAGCCTTGATGGTGGTGCAAACAGATGGCAGAGTCACCTCTGGGCTACACCAAAACATGCTTCAAGTCCCCGTGTCGGAGCTGGCCACAGCACTGCGGCTTTTCCGCCCTGTGCTGGCTCGCGCTGATGGGCAGGGGCACAGCGTGCCTCCCCCCGCCCCCGGCAGGCCCGGACGGGGGAGCAGAGGGCTGGCCGTTTCCCCACCCCGACCCCATTCCTGCCGTGTGGGCCCCTCCCGATGCTGGTTGACCCGGGCTCTAGGCCGGCCTCATGCAGGCGGCCAGCGTCCGGGCTGTCTGGCCGTGTGGCCCCTTCTCACACCTCCCGCCCCCCCAAGTCCCGGGAGATGCAGTGGCTGTGTCGGGCGATGGGTGGCGGGTCCCTTCGTGGGTCCGGCCGAGACCCCGAGCCTCTGAGCTGGGCCCCCGCGCCTGCAGGCCGTGTTCGACTGCGTGGTGAACTCGCTGAAGAACGTCCTCAACGTCCTGGTCGTCTACATGCTGTTCATGCTCATCTTCGCCGTCATCGCCGTGCAGCTCTTCAAGGGCAAGTTCTTCTACTGCACTGATGAGTCCAAGGGGCTAGAGAGGGACTGCAGGTGAGCCAAGGCCGGGCGGGGCTGGGGAGGGGCCGCTCGGGCAGGCTGAGAGCTGCGCCTCTGCCCCAAGGCCACACGGGGGACTTCTGGTCTCCCTCAGCAGAGTCAGGGTCCAGCTGCTCTGCACGATGTGCTCTTCCTGCCCATGGACATCGGGGAGCACACGGGGGCCACTGCGGTGGCCGGAGGGCTCCAGGCCAGGCCCTGGGATCAGGGGGCTGCCCTCTCTGGACCCGGCCCCACCCCACAGGAAACAGGAGAGGGGCGCTCGGTGGGGGAACTAGGGGAAAGGGAGGTGGGGGCTGGGGTGGGTGCTGAGCAAGCAGCAGGGACGGCTCCTTCACCCCCCACAGGCGATGGTCCCTATCGCCTCTGTTCAGACAGTGTTCTCTGGTGCGAGTGTGTGACCACGTGCCTGCCTCTCTGTGCCTGCTGGGCGTGGGGGAAGTTTCCAGTCGGAGGCCTTCCTGACTCGTGCGGGGCCCGTGTGCTGGGAGCCCGCGCCTGCTGTCCCAGGACGGTGTAAACCTGGCGGTCGGGTTGCAGGGTTGTGCGTGAGGTCATGCTCCTGCCACGCGGACGAGAGCTCCAGGCCTGCACAGGCAGACTCGGGCTTTCTGTCTTGTGCTCTTCAGCCTTTCTGATGTGGGGCTGGTGGCCCTTCTCTGTGGTGCGATTCGTGTGGTAGCCCGCGATGCTGGGTCCTCCCCAGGATGGACCGCTCAGTGTCCCAGGAGGGGTCTGGGCATGGCTTCGCCTGTTGCCCTGTGTGGGTTGTCTTTCCCCTTCTAACTGATGCGTAGGAATTTTGTAAGGTCCTAGATCGCCATCCTTTGTCAGATCTATGGGTTGCGGTTGTCTTTTTCTCCCTCGTGGGGTGTTTTCAACTTTTTAAAACATGTCTTTTTAAAAAACAAAGTCGTGATTGTAATATAGTCCACTTCATCTCTGTTGTATTTAATGGTCTTTGTGTCCCGTTCAGAAAATCTATCTGAAGGTCAGGGAGAAGTCCTCTCACGTTTTCCTCTACAAGTTTTATTTTTGCCTTTCCCATTTGGATCTGGGATCTCTCTGGGGTTGATTTCTGTGTGTTAGGTGAGTGTGGATGTAGACGGATTTCTGTAGGTGGATACCCAGCTGGCCCAGCACCATTTATTTGCGAAGACCCATCCTCTCCCCCATTCTGTGGTATGCTTTGTTTTTAGTAAGGTCTGATTCCTATGACTCATCCCCTGAAAGTACAGTTCAGTGATTGTTTAATGCATTCACAGATACGGGCAGCCATCACCACAGTCAATTGTAGAACATGTTCATAAATTAAAAACAACACAAAAAACCTCCATGTCCTTTATTACTCACCAGCCCCCCGTCTCTAGCCCTCAGCAACCGTGAATTTATTTTTTTGTCTTTACAGATTTCCTTGTTCGTCTAAAGGAAATCGTAACTATGTGGTCTTTTTTGTCTAACTTCTTTCATTTTTGAGGTCACCCTCGCTGTAACGTGTGTCCGAACATCGTTCCCGTTTATGGTTGGATTTTATTCCATGCTGTGAGCGTGGCCCAGCATGTCTACCTGTTGCTCTGTCAATGGGCATCTGGGTGGTCTCCGTCCTTTGGCTGGTGTAACTGATGCTGCCATGAAGTGTTTGTGTGGACGGATGTTTTCCTCTCTCTGGAGTGTCTGCATTGCCCTGGACTTGATGGGTCCGTGGGGATTCTGCTGCCCCGTCTCAGGGACCGCCGGGCTCTTCCAGCACGCCGACCCAGTCTGTATTCCCAGCAGCAGTGGGGGAGGGTCCTCATTTCTCCACATCCTTGCCAGTTCTTGTTATTTTCCTTTTTAAAAATTAATTATCGCCCTCCTCCTGGGTATAAAGCGGTATCTCACTGTGGTTTTCTTTTGCGTTTCTCGGATGATTCCTGATGTCAAACGTCTTTCGTGTGCTGTGCTGATCGGATGTTGGTATACCTTCTTTGGAGAAATGCCGATTCAGATATTTCACCCATTTTTTTAATTGGGGCATTTTTTTTTTATAATTGATAATTGTTCTTTATATACTCTAGATCCAACTCTTACCAGAGAGACAATTTTCCAGTATTTGGTCCTGTTCCATGTTGACGAGGCTCTGAAGCACAGAGCTTTCCATTTTGGTGACGTCTGCTTTACCTCCTTTCGGGGTTGGCGTCCCATCTAACAGTCGTTCCCCTCATCCCAGGCCCCGGGGTCGTCTTCCCGCAGCTTTCTAGTGTCAGCTCTCCCCTTCAGGTCTTCAGTCCATTTTGCGTTGGGTCTTGTACTTGGAGGGAGGTGGGGTCCAGCTTCCTTCTTCTGCGAGCGGCCCCCGCTGCCCAGCCCTCTCTGTGGAGAAGATGGCTCTTCCTCCATTGGACGGGCAGCCCTTCCAAAAATCAGCTGGCCGTAGACAAATGTGTGTATTTGGATCCTCTGTCTTTGCACTCTGACCTCATGTGTGTCCTCATCCCCAGGGGCCAGTATCTGGACTATGAGAAGGAAGAGGTGGAAGCTCAGCCACGGCAGTGGAAGAAATATGACTTTCACTACGACAACGTGCTCTGGGCTCTGCTGACGCTGTTCACGGTGTCCACGGGAGAAGGGTGGCCCATGTGAGTGCTCACTGGCTCCACGTGGGAGAGCAGAGGGGCAGCTCGGGCAGGGAGTCCCCACCCTGCATCCGGGCATGTTTTAGTCACCCGGCAAATGCCCCGTTTGCCCCTCCTGGGGGAGACACGGCTCTGCTCTCCAGGAGTGGGAGGAGCAGGAGATCCAGACAAGGTGCACAGCACAGCGATCTCCTGAAAATCGTTTCTGAGTAGCTGAAGGCCGGAGGGAGGATGGGGCTACTCGGTATCTCCCTGTCCTGCCCTTCTGGTCCCAGTTAAGGGTGGGCAGAGGGATGTATGTGTTCCGTGCCACACTGGATGACAGGGGACTCCCTTTGGGGCTGGGAGGACCACCACTCAGAAGGTGGGATCAGTGCTGTGTCTGGAGCCCAGGGCTTTCTAAAAGCAGGTGAAGCTGGGCATGAGCAGGTGTGAGCCAGGAGTCAGCAGGGCAGGGCAGAATTCCTGGGCCTCCACCTGTCCTGGGGTTAGGACCTCTGGCCCCGGAGACCGCCCCTTGATGGCTGTCCACCAGCCCCGAGTACAAGCCCGTTGGGAAGGTCGTCTGCCTCAGGAGACTGCAGTCCTGGGGAGCGGGCTGGGGCCCACAGTGTTGAGCAGCCCCTTCCGCTTGCCGTCCCTGGGCTCGGGTATGGAGGCCTCACGTGTCATACAGGTCTTGACTTTCCCGTGGGTCGGGTCCCTCTGACACTTGGTGTTGGCCCTTGGTGCAGGGTCCTGAAGCACTCCGTGGACGCCACCTATGAGGAGCAGGGCCCCAGCCCTGGGTACCGCATGGAGCTGTCCATCTTCTATGTGGTCTACTTCGTGGTCTTCCCCTTCTTCTTTGTCAACATCTTCGTGGCCTTGATCATCATCACCTTTCAGGAGCAAGGGGACAAGGTGATGTCTGAATGCAGCCTGGAGAAGAACGAGGTGGGTAGTAGCTCCCTCTTCTGCCAAATGTGGGCCGTGGATGCTCTGCTGGGCCCCCGATGGGCAGCGGAGGCAGAAGCACTGGACTTCCCTTCCGCGTGGGGCTCACTCACTGCTGCAGAGCCGGCAGCCAGCACGGGGGGTGGGGAGAGAAGGAGAAGGCTGGCCCGGGCTGCCTGCGAGGGTGGAGGACACGGGTGGGATGCTCTGGCCTCTCTGGTGTGGGGGTCCCCTTGCCCCCTCCGGGTGCTCACTGCCCCTTCCCCGTGCAGAGGGCGTGCATCGACTTCGCCATCAGCGCCAAGCCCCTGACGCGGTACATGCCCAGGGACAAGCAGTCGTTCCAGTACAAGACGTGGACATTTGTGGTCTCACCTCCCTTTGAGTACTTCATCATGGCCATGATTGCGCTCAACACGGTGGTGCTCATGATGAAGGTAGGTGGGCCTGGCACGGGGGACAGTGGGGGATGGCTGGGGTGTGAGATGCTGTCGTCGCGGCTGGTCACGTCCTGGGCAGCATTGGGTGCTTGTTGTGGCCCCGTGCCCGGGGTTCTCTGTGGGCTGAGACAGTGTGTCCTGGGAGAACACGGGGAGAGCAGGGATGGCTGTCCCCACCTTGGGCAGGCGCTCAGTTCTCTGTGCTCTGGCAGGAGGTCAAGGTGGGGGTGTCATGGGGCAGCCGAACCTGTGGCTGACGGCACTCATTCCCCACGCAGTTCTATGACGCACCGTATGAGTATGAGCTGATGCTGAAATGCCTGAACATTGTGTTCACGTCCATGTTCTCCATGGAATGCGTGCTGAAGATCATCGCTTTTGGGGTGCTGGTAGGTGCCTTGGCTCCCTCTTGGCCTTTTGGTGGTCTGCACTCTGGCTCCCTCTCTGTAGGGGACCCTTCAGGGACTCAGAGCGTGGAGCTTGGAATTCCCCGAGCCCCCAGAGCAAATGTGACATTGCCAGGGCCCCGAGGAAGGGGCTGCTCCTGTGGTCTCAGCTGCCTGAGCTCCGCCCAGCCCAGCTCCTGGAGACAGGCGGGGCCATGTTCCTTCTCTCTGGACATACAGATCTCGGTTCTGCACCTGCCCAGACCCCCAGGTGTTTGCTTACCCAGCTGTGGTGGTCCTCCTGGGGTGGCCCACCTGTCCCTCTGCTCCTTTCTTGATGAGGACACTTCCTGCGGCTCCGCGCCTGGCTTCTGCCTTGCCAGCCTCCAGCAGTAACTGCTCTTTTTTCTCTCTAGAACTATTTCAGAGATGCCTGGAACGTCTTTGACTTTGTCACTGTGTTGGGAAGTATAACTGATATTTTAGTCACAGAGATTGCGGTGAGTGGCATTTCCTGTCCTTCCTCCAAGGCCCCAGACTGGTTTCCTTCCGGGCGGGGCTCCCTCAGTGCACCTCTGGGTCCTGAGTGTTAGGCCCCCTCTCTCTTGCCCCAGGAGCCCCTGGAAAGAAGGAGGTGGAGTTGGGGGTTGGGTAATATCTTGGGAAATGCATTTTCTTGGATAAGAAAGTGATTTCCAAAAGGTCTTCTGGTCTGGTGGTCTGAGAGTCACCTAGGAGCTCCATCAGTAATGACTGTCCAGGAAGACAAGAATCTTTTAAATCTGCGTGTGTCTAAGAAATCAAACAACTTGGCACCAAATTACATGAAGTGAATTTAGTCCATTTTAGAATATCAGGTTTGTTTTACGTGTGTGTGTGTATAAATAAAACGAGATTACTTGTCCATATCATACGCGGATTATGGGCAAAAACTGACCAAATGCTATAACATAAACTTGTCTCAACAAAAGTCACAGACTGAATTCAGGCGATATGCTTTGAGTGCAGTGCATGAAGTTAGAATTAAATGGCAAAACATCTCCTCTCTGTCTTAGACTGGGTTCTCCAGGAGCAGGCACGAGAGTGGGGTTCTTGCACCAGTCGTTCTAGGAAGCGCTCCCAGGCAAAACCACGCGAGCGGGGCTTGGGGAAATGGGTGGTAAGCGAAGGAGCATCAGGAGTGTTGGATCTGGAGCCCAGTGTCGGGGTGGGTTTGGTTCGTCCCCCAGGGGGCCCAGAGACAAGGGGGCCATGGCTCAGAGCTCTGGCCTCTGCACTGGTCAGTCCACAGCCACGGGCCGCACCTGGGGTCAGTTGTCAGATGCCTCCAGCCCTCCTGAGTGCACCCCATGTGGAGGCTCTGGCAGCCCTGGGGAAGAAGGAGTCCCAGGCTCCATGGTGACAGGGCTGGACGGGAGTGCCTGACTGGCTGCTGTGACCCCGGGCCCGCTCAGCTCTGCCCCCATCTCACAACGGGTTCACTTCCCTTGTTCTTCAGGGTGGTGCTGGCCTCCGTGTCTGGGGCAGGGGGTTGGGAAACATCTGGAGCTAGTCTGAGTCCAGGTGAGGCTCACACACATATTCTTCCTGTCCCCCTCTTGGGGTAGCCTGACTGGTGGCCAGCCTGCTGCAGTGTGGGTTGCTGGGCCGGGTCAGGGAGCCTACAGTGTCACCCTGTGCGGCCCAAGCCCCGGCTCGCCACACTTGTGTGGTTCTGGCTGACATAGTACCCAGTCGTCATTAAGACTGGTCATAGAGCACCTGGAAAGGCCCTGGTGAACCCCCTGATTTCCAGATAGACTTCTTCTTGCCCTGTGTGGTGGTAGCTCTGCCCTTCTCAGTGACCAGCATCAAATACCCTGGCCAGCCTGGAAGCTCTGCTCGGCCTGCTGGTCTTATGGCATGAGAGGCAGCAAGTGACGAGGGGCCACCATGACAGCATTGCACAGTGGAACACTTCACTACCCCTTGAGCCAGGACCTCTAGATTGGCCAGACCGAAACTTATGGAGATGATGAGAACGCAGCCTGACCTGGGCTGCTGGAGGGTAGTGAGGGGCCATCCCTGCTCCCCCCTCTTGCTTTCCGGGCCTGTGCAACACTGGGACACCAGCACCATCTCTTGTCTGTCTGATCACCTCGAAGGACATATCCCAGCCCTGGGAGGCAGGTCGCTGAGCCGGCATTTAATCTGGGCCTTTAGGAGGCTCTTCCAGTGTTTCAGGAGGTTCCCATCTCCTGAGCAATGTGGACTGGGTACTCCCGTGGACCCTGTGTCGCCGGCTCCTGTGTACCTGTGCGTGCTCTGAGCAGATGTTACGTGGAACCCAGCTGGGTAAATTCGATGCTGGTGCAGGCCAAGGTATTCCCTCAACAAAGCAGACCCACACCCAGAGTGTGAGTGATCGCAGTTGAAAGAAACCACTGCCATTTCCAGCTGAAAGGGTTCCCATGTAAGCCAATTATCACCAAGTGGCTGGTTGGCAGCCTAAAGCATGGTGCGCTGTAGAGGCCTCCTTCACTTCCGCGCATAGCAGGCTGGGTGTTAGGTAGGGTCCATGGCTGGATCAGCTTTGCTGAGAGGGAGCCCACCTCCTGAGCTCAGGCACCGCTTTCATCTCAGCCATCAAGGCCACTCCCCTCGCAGATGATCTGTGTGAACATTGGGGCCGGTGAGGATAGAGGCTGGCCGTCCTCTCTCGGGTCAACCATCTCAAGGCCTGGTTTTTGGTGCCCCTGCAGCTGTGGGTGCTCTGGGTGGGCACTGATGTGTAACGCAAGGGTTGGCTGGGCCCATCTGGATGCTTTCCCTCAACTTGTGTTCCCTCCGGAGCCGTGGCTAAGCTTGCTCCTGCCTGCCGTCTTGTAGTCAGTACCCCAGGCAGCTTCTGTGTCCTTCCGGGCTGTGGCTGATCAGGTTCCCCGCCGGGAACTCTGCCTCGCCACTGTCCTTCGGGTCGCCTCTGGGTGGGGTTCTAGTGAGGCTGCCCCAGTGTATTGAGCCAACCGCTTCGGAGGTCGGGTTTGAGTTTCTTCTCCCGGCTTTATCGATCATCTCATGATGTGTTGGGGTAGGAGTGAGCTAAGGAAGACAGGTGCAGCAAAGGCGAGAGGCCTGGGGCGCTGGGCCACCTGTCACGTGACTGTGTCCTCTGGATGTGCTTGGGTTTGGGCCTGGGTGCAGTGGTTCCACCATAACACCGGGCTGTTGGCAGGCCAGCCGCACGCACCCCTAAGGACAAGCAGCGGAGCCGTGGACACAGTTGTCTCATGGTCAGACATGGTCTCCAGACATGGTAGCCAGGACATGGTAGCCAGGAGCGGCCCCTCCCGTGGGTGATGTCTTCAGCCAGTGACATGGCTCCAGAATTGTAGGTGCTTGCACTGACCTTTCTCTGCCCTCCTGGGCCTTCCTGGGCCTGCACACGGCGTGGCCGCCTACCACAGACACCCAGCGCCGTGGGCTCTTGCTTTCTGACAGCCCAAGTTATCGGGCTCCTGGTACGGCAGCGTGGGTCTGAATCTCCCTGCTCTGAGTCCTCTCAAACCTGGTAGCTTTGTGTCACCTGATAAGTGGCTCAAACAGTATTTCCTCAGTGACGCATGGCGTCGTCAAACTCAAGGAAGCCTTCCAGGAGCAGGAAGTGTGAGAACCAGTTTGTCTTGCCTCGTATTACCGATTGTCGCAGTCATGCATTAGCTTTCCACCCAAAATATGATGACAGATCACCCTAACCGCAAACAAAGTCTTTCTTGATATTTAAACTTTATTTTATTTTTCCAGTGTTCCAAGATTCATTGTTTATGCACCACACCCAGTGCTCCATGCAATATGCGCCCTCCTTAATACCCACCACCAGGCTCCCCCAACCTCCCACCACCCTCCCCTCCAAAACCCTCAGTTTGTTTCGCAGAGTCCACAGTCTCTCATGGTTTGTCTCCCCCTCTGATCTCTCCCCACTCACTTCTCCTCTCCAGCTCCCATTGTCCTCTGTGTTACTCATGCTCCACAAGTAAGTGAAACCATATGATAATTGACTCTCTCTGCTTGACTTATTTCACTCAGCATAATCTCTTCCAGTCCCATCCACATTGATACAAAAGTCGGGTATTCATCCTTTCTGATGGAGGCGTAATACTCCATAGTGTATATGGACCACATCTTCCTTATCCATTCGTCTGTTGAAGGGCATTTTGGCTCTTTCCACAGTTTGGACTGTGGCCATTGCTGCTATAAACATTGGGGTACAGATGGCCCTTCTTTTTACCACATCTGTATCTTTGGGGTAAATACCCAGTAGTACAATTGCAGGGTAGCAGGGAAGCTCTATTTTTAATTTCTTTTCTTTTCTTTTTTTTTTAAAGATTTTATTTATTTGACAGGCAGAGATCACAAGTAGGCAGAGAGAGAGGAGGAAGCAGGCTCCCTGCAGAGCAGAGAGGCTGATGCGGGGCTCAATTCCAGGACCCTGAGATCATGACCTTAGCCGAAGGCAGAGGTTTTAACCCACTGAGCCACCCAGGCGCCCCTATTTTTAATTTCTTAAGGAATCTCCACACTGTTCTCCAGAGTGGCTGCACCAACTTGCATTCCCACCAGCAGTGTAAGAGGGTTCCCCTTTTTCCACAACCTCTCCACAACCTCTCTCTGTCAATTTTTGCCATTCTAACTGGTGGAAGGTGGTATCTCAATGTGGTTTTTGATTTGAATCTCCCTGATGGCTAGTGATGATGAACATTATTTCATGTGTCTGATAGCCATTTGTATGTCTTCTTTGGAGAAGTGTCTGTTCATACCTTCTGCCTATTTTTTGGCGTGATTATCTGTTTTTTGAGCGTTTGAGGAGTTCTTTATAGCTCTTAGATATCAGCCCTTTGTCTGTATTGTCATTTGCAAATATCTTGTCCCCTTACGTGGGTTGCCTCTTTGTTTTGTTGACTGTTTCCTTTGCTCTGCAGAAGCTTTTGATCTTTTTTTAAATTTTAATATATTTTTTTAAATTTCTTTTCAGCATAACAGAATTCATAGTTTTACACCACACCCAGTGCTCCATGCAATGCGTGCCCTCCATAATACCCACCACCAGGCTCCCCCAACCTCCCACCCCCCGCCCCTTCAAAACCCTCAGGTTGTTTTTCAGAGTCCATGGTCTTTCATGGTTCATCTCCCCCCCAATTTCCCTCAACTCCCT